>VXAU01002130.1:3601314-3714622 GCA_013399695.1 Formicarius rufipectus | reverse complement strand
TTTTTTTTTTTTTTTTTTTTTTTTTTTTTTTTTTTTTTTGTTCTAAGCTTCACCGTTACAATTCTCAAGCTTGTGTTTGACTATGACTCAGTTTCATGACGGACAGAAGAATAACTCCAATTTTTTTTTCTGGCTGTTGATGTAAATTTTTTCTCTGAAACACTAACTGAGAAATTTAAACCACAGTAATAGTTGGAGATCCAAAGCAAGAGGAAGTGCTATTGCCTCTTTAGACAGAGAAAGCATCATATCTCAGGAACAGCACCCAAAAAATGATTTCCTAAACAAAAAAATTGTTACCTAAAGCGTGTAGTGACAGCTCAAGTGCGAAGAATCAGGTCTCACCATGATATCCCTTTTGTACCCTGTGCCAGCTGCTGGGAATGGGCAGAGGGAGCACAGGACTGCCTCAGAAAGCCTGTTAGTCTTATGGGAGGGTCAGCGATAACACATGGGTACCCTCATGTGATAAGAAGCTTTCTCCATGAAGGCTTTTCATTGAAGGTAAAAATGGGAAATGGGAGCAGGAATTTCAATCTCCCACCATTTTAAAATCCTATTTCCTTCTCCCCCTGGCCTTTCTCACTCAAACCTATAGAATTTAATGGGGAGAGGCAGCCTTTTGATGACTCCTTCCCTTAGTTTCTAATTTAGAAATAACAATGTGGGTTGTGGGAAGAGCCATCCGAGATCTCATGTCACTGCAGTGGGCTGAGGCAACGTAAGAGCACATCTAATTTATCACTTGTATAAAGCTTAGTGGTTTATCTTGGTAAAGTGAAAGCAGTTAAGTTGAGTACTGGAATATTTTAGCCCAAAGCCTAAAATTACTTCTCAGGGGAGAATAATAATTTGTCTTCCTTTTGCTTAAATGCTATGGGTTTTTATTTTTTTTTTCTCAGTAATTTTTTTTCATGCAGAATTTGCCAATAGATGTCACCAAGGAGGTTTGCTCATGGGATGGCACAGACACTGGGCATCGGCTGAGTGATTTGTACTGACCTTTTCTCCTTGCAGCACCTTTCCCCACAGAGTCAGCAGATATCTGAATCCCCTTCACCCTTCCAGTAAAAGACCCATCACGTCGTAGAAACATTTAATGTTATGTTTTCTTCTTCAAAGGTGTGATGGTCAGATGGGTAATGTTTGGTGGTTAAGCTCATAGTTCTTAGGTAGAAGTCAAACTGTTTTATCTGAATCATAACTTACTGTCATGTGCTGTTTCTGTGCAAAAATTACTGGATTTGAGAACACCACACGCCCTTCTAATACTGGAACTGCAGTTTCATTATAATCCCATTATTATGCAAAGAGATTTTAATAACAGGAAACACTTAATATCTTTTTTTTTTTTTTTTCAGTGCAGAGTATCATCTGCAGTATTAACTTTCCCCTAGAGATATTTAGTGCCATATTTTAAATATTTGTGAAGAGAGCCAGTCCATGACTGCAATGTTCAAACTTTTCATCTGGTTTCCATTTAAAAAATGAGGAGGGTCTCTAATCTGGTTTACTCCAACTGTCCAGGACTCTCACTCTTGGTCACTGAGGCAGCCAACTAGCAACATTAGCAGAGAAAAATGTCTTATTGGAAAAGTGCTTGCAAGAACTGTAGCATTGTGTCGCTTAAATACATCCTTCCTCTCCAGAAGGTACTTCTCAAAATACCATAATCCTTTTTGTTTTGCAAGTCTTTATACTCTGGGATCATTTTCAATTCTTCCCTCTCATTGCAGCACACATCCAGTCTTCTGACCATTTCTCTTTTTTTCTTTATTTCATACAGCTTTCTACCTGAATTTAGACACTGCCTTGAAGCTGCCAGCCCACAGGCAAAAATCATGACTTTAAGAAGAGAAACAAGCTTCAATTCTGTGGCTAAAAAAATGTTTGGTTATGCCATACGCTTGGTTTTATGGTCACAGTCGAGATTTATTTTGGAAGGACACTTGGAACAGCTTTACAATCATTATCAAAAAGTGCAAGAATGTCCTTCATGGATTCCTGTGTTTTCCCACAGATACATGAATGGAGCACAGCTGCTGAAATGATTCAGCCCCTCATGGTGTCCCCAGCCATCATGCACTCTCCAGAATGACTGGCGTTCATCAGAAGAAAGAAAAGATTCTGCACACAAAATCAAGGTGTTAGTGTGATGGCAAAGGTGTAGAATGTCTATCCTGAAGTGGTGTAATTCCTAGACAAAATATACAAGCAGCTGAAGTTAATGACATCTTGTAGTGATTTCCAGGATTTCTGATGAAAGGCAGTGTGCTTCTGGTTTGAGAGCTACTTCTGTGTCGCATCTTCATGGGGCTCCTAGTCACACTACTTTCAGCGCTCTGTACCTCTATTTCTCCACTTGCAAACATTAGGCAATGACTCATTTCCCCTTTAAAAATCATCAAAGAACTGTTGTTGTTGCTGATAGCAATTGTAGTAAATGCACACAAATAGCACATATTAGGAAATAAAAGATACAGAATCCCTTCAGAAATTCCTTCCATAAATCACCCAGGAAGATAAGGAGACACATGCAACACAAACCAAGGCAAGCAATCAGACATAGAGGTATATTGTAAGATGATAATTTATCTGCCTCATTGTATAGTTGGGTTTTATCTTCTTAGAAGCAACTTTTATTCATAAATTAAAACAATTTGGTCACATTTTGAGTAGGGATTGATTTTCATTCTGTGCATTGACTTTTCTGGGAGGCTGGGAATGGAAATTTGATACCAGTGAAATTACAGTGAGCTATTCTTTTCTCTGGGGTGAGGCAGCAATTCAGCAAAGTATTTAAGTATGCGGCTGATTCTAAGCATTTAAAAAATCCCAAATCAATTTCCTGCAGAACTCCTCCTGAACACAAAGTTACGGAGGCCAAATATTAACAAACAATGCCATCCAACTATGTTTCCTTTTTTTTTGTTCTGATTCTTTTTTACATTCAACAACAACTTTTTATGTCTATTTGTGGAAACTTAATTTTAAGTTGTCATACTAGCAAAGAGTTTTAGCAGGAGATCATGATCAGACCTGAAGGTATTACACTCCATGTGGGTCAGGGCATTTTTTAACAGTGGCAAAAAGATTCCTGAATTTCTTTTAAGCATGCCAGCACAAAGGATGCTAAATTATATAGGAAACTACTTTATGCAGCAGCACCATATTACTTCCACCACAAGACTTTCTGTGAATATGACCAGAAGAAATCCTGTGTCTATTTTCACCAAGCAAGAAAAGACTTTGATAAGACTTGTGTGATCAGGAAATAGAAAGGCTATTATTGCATTTTTTTCTTCATCCTTTAGGTTTTCTCAAAAGATTAAAAGGCCCAATACCTCAAGTCTCTTGTCTTTTCTGCCTCATGCTGCAATGATTGCTCTTCCCTTCCTCTCCTATTATTTATACATGTGACATTTGCTGGAATCAAGTAAGAGTACATCATGATACATCTTATATTAAATCCTCATGAGTCCATGTGCCCCAGAGTGGATTTTCCAGCACAGACATTACTCTGCTAGTGTAAGGGTCTGTATACCAAACTCTACTGCATGATTTAGAAATGGCTTAAGAGAGTTTACACATGAAATAACAAGTGCTATAAGCACCAAAAATGCCTGGACAGCAGCTGCCTAATGGGCCTTAAACACTGATCCAGTCAATAACCACAATATTCTCATTAAAGTTTTGTTTATGCAGCTCACGTAGAAGTTTCTTTACTTAAATAGAGAAGAAAATTCTCTTCTAAAAGGGAATCAGAGTGTGAAAACCTACTGTGCACGAGATTGGAGAATATGGTCTCTATGTTCTTGTCCTTAAATAGTCAAAGATGTTGAATATATGGACAGTTTCTAAACATGTTTCCACATGCACTCCCTATTGTGTGATCCTGGTACCCTGAACTGTTTCACTAAGACACTTTACAATTTGCCAGAGTCCCATAGAGGACAGGCAATGACAAAATGTCCCACGTGGGCAAAAAAATTGAAATTCATCACTTAAAATGAGGGTCCAGCCCTGGTTTTGGAGCAGAGATGAAAGCTCTGCTCCTCAGCAATGCGGCACAAAACTGCAGTACCTCAGCCAAAGAAGTATCTCATTACATGGCAAGTGCAGGAAGCTGCTCTCCTCTGTCTGGACCAGACCACAGAGAAGATCTGACACATGCTATGACTGTGGTAAGAGCGTACACAGAAAAAGAAGGTTCCAAAGGGCTTAGTTTATTAATATTTAAATGAGATTTTTCACTATACAAAGATTTTCTTTGTTTTAATATTCAAAGTCTCCAAATATGCAGTCTGAGAGTCAATAGAAAGGTGAAAAATAATTTGTCAGGTAAATGAGCACGTTGGTCTGTAAAGGAAGATGATTGGAGTTGGAAAAGTGCCTTTGGATTTGGTTTTGCTTTCAATGATACAATAAGGTTTGGGCTTGTGCTGAAGTTGGCTGCCTTGCCAAAGGCTATTTTTACAGGGATTTACTGTGGAAAGAAGCCAACTAGACATAAAAGAATATTTAAAATTGAAAAAAAAATGCTTTCAATGGATACTTTGAAAAGGTTCTCTTGAGAAAACAAAGCACATGCCTAATCATTTGAGCCATATTCTTCCCTCAGGTACCCAAGTGTAAAACCAGATTATTTCCAGTGATTTTGAATGAATTACTCTGCTTTTAATGGGGAAAGAATTAGTCTTATTTTGGTCATTGGATCGATTAAATAATATTAAGAACGTAAGCTTTATTGCCAAACATGAATCTGTGATGGACCACCTCTTATCTTGGCTTCATTTATGTAGGCAGCAAAAATTATAATCTCTTTTTCTCTGTCCTGGTTTGTTTCTTTGTAATTAAAATATGAAAACCACAGGTATACAAAATCTGGTTGTGAGTTTATGGTTGTCACTTCCTGTACATGAGAGGAACTGAATTTTTCTCTATCTTCACATATGGTTTGATTGCTGCTATCTTCACTGTTAATATTGTTCATTTTTACTGTATTTGGAGTTGAATTTATTTAATAAAAAGTTTACACTTGGAAAAGATTTTGATTTGCAGTGGGTGGTGGGACACATTTGATGTGGATTGCTTGCATGTTTATGTGAGTATGTGCATACGCACACAACACACATTAACAAGTAATAAAAGATATCTCTGTGGTTCATTTACACAGTGGAGATCAGATTATGAAAGGTTAAACCATTAAACAAAAGCTAATGCACTCTGATGCCTGGACCTTGTCCAATAGTACCTGCAGCAGCTGTCAACCTAATTAAGCCAGATGTGTGTTAAGTGTAAACGGACCTCCCAGGAGAAACAATAACAGATTTTAGGTCCTTAGGAAGCTCAGGGCTCCAATGCATATAGTGTTTCTGAAGGAAACATCACCCTTACCTTGTGAGTTTTCTGCTCATTAGTACCATCCTGATTGTGCTCCTCTGGGACTGGGCTTGGGGGAGGAGAAATCTCTTTTCATTCCAGCCAAGGCCAGCAAAAATGCTCATTTTCAATTCATTCTGGCAGTCATGACATTTACTCAACACTCTAATCTCTATTTTTTTAACCTTCTTTTTATTCTGACCATAACATATTTTAAAAGTGACATTTATCCTATGCCAATTTTGCCAACACTTTAAGCATATGTGCAGACCATAAGCTGATAGAGAGGATCTTAATAAGCCTTTTAGTATTAACAATCAAGAGAAAGCTATAGAGCTTCAAAATATTAGGTAATTATGAGCATGCAGTGTGCAATAATGTGTTACAATAAAAAAGAAAATCCTTTTACAGTGTGAAAATATTATGGGAAATTAAAAAAAAAACTTAGCACTATTTAAAATCTGCTGAAACTTGTAGCTGAATTGTTTCTTGTGTGCTATGAACTGCAATATGTCCATGAGAAACAGGCTGGAAAAGTAGACTTGCAGAACTTCATACCTGATCAAGGAAAGACAGGTCTCTGAGATATCCCTTACATACTGAATTTAACACCTACTTTTTCACTCACTTCACAGCCAAGTTATTGCACTTCTTTCCAAAGAAGCAGAACAAACTGATAAAGCATCATAACAGAATAAAATTTAGCATCTTCCACTGATTTCCTGGGAAGTCTGTCCACCTGCACTGCCTTTGGATCTAGTTCTAAGTTCTTCTGACGTCACTCGTGATGCTCTGATAAAGGTGTATGCTGCCATGTCCCCCTAAAAAAAAGTTCACCTAAAAATACAAAATTTAAAAAATTTAAAAATTTAAAAAAAATTTAGTTAAGAGTTGTACTAAAAAAAATTATCTTGTGCTGGCTAGGACCTTAAGATTATATTTTAATACTATATCCATAACAGATTACTTTTCTAACAAGCTCTCCTGTGAAATCTTCTGTGAGATAAAAATGTGTTATAACTGAGCACACTGGTATGCTGCCGGGATATGAATTGTTGAGGCAGTTTTCCTGTTCAGTGCTGCAAAAGACAAAAGGGCATAGCAAATCGTTGCAGAGAGCAGGTTTCTCCTGTTCCATCATTGCTGAATAGTGTTAAACGCACTGTGTATTTGTGTCCTTAATACCACATTTCCTTGGCTTACTGATAATAGGGTGGTTAACTGAATATGTTATTTTTCCTAATGCTGGAGGGTTATTTTTTACGGTCAATTGAATTTCCACATTATTCTTATTGTTCTGCATATTCCCGGTTCCAGTACAAGGATACAGGATTTAGGACCCAAGCTCAGTCCATGTGCTGCAGGTGTTGTTGGCCACGGCCCAGAATCCATGCTCCAGTGAGTGTCAAGCTGCAGAGTCAGGATCTTGCTTATACCTCTTCTGGATCAGGACTCTCACTGTCTGTAGCACAGGAAGGTCAAGAGGCTCCTGCCAGCAGCTTCCCTGATGGATCTCTTCTGGGAAAGGGAAAAGTGGTCCAATCTCTCATGCTCTCCCTTCCCTCTTAGACATGAGCTGTGATAACAGGAAAATAGGCTGAGAATAGACTTTTGTCAAAAGCGCTAAGTGCATTTTATAAGGTGGTTCATCCCTTCAGTGTGCTGGATATATTTTGAGATTTTCTGCTGTGCCAGGCCTGGTAGAGGACTTACATAGTGCATAATACACTATATAATTATGCTATGTATATATACTTAATACACTGCAGAACACATCAATCTCTGAGGTATGATTGGATCTATGTGGTCAAGGACACAAAGCGATTCTGCTGAACTGACGTCTGTGCTACAGAGCCCTGTACCACTTCAGTGTGTGCCAATATCTGCTTAGTTTCCATAGGGAGGTCTATTACAACATCCCACTATGCCATGTAAAATGTGGGGAACACTTATTTTGGGGATTCATCTGAATACTACAGTGAAAGTATCTACATTGGAAAGAGACTTCCTAGACATCCTATATCTTAACTGTAATAATCGGAACACCTCACATCCTAATGCAGATGGCTAAAGTAGATCAGAGGGGCATCCCTCTAAAAGTGCCTGCTTCTCCCCATCAGCTGCAGAAGTAGTCTGATTTAACTGCTCAGCCCTCCTTCTGCATGGTTGTGTCAGTGTAAGGTTACATGAGGGGAGTTTCACTTACATTTTCTGAAAGGAAATAATTTTGGTAGGTGTGAACTAGTTGGCAAAGACATTCAGCCCTGTCAGAAATAGGTCAGTTCCTGTAAAGCCCAGAACAACAGCTCTAAGCAATTAAAGAGCTGCAAGGGCAAATCCTTTGGTGCCTTTGGAGTCTAGTGAGTAACAGGATGGGTACTAGTAGAACACAACAGGTTGGATTGCATATTTGAACCTAGTTTGCCAAATCTCTTTAGGCATTTAAGCCCTTTATTTAATGAGGATCCCAGTCCTTTAGAAACTGATGGTGAAATGCCTAATGAAGTTGCACATAATTGCAGTGTGTATGTAACAGGGTTTGGTCTCCTGAGCCCTGTATTTTCAGTTTTAATATGTCAAAAAATGTTTTTGTACAGTGACATGGAAAAATTTTACACAGTGTAATGATACTATGAAGATAAGTTTTCTCACTCTGAATAGATAAATTATAGACTGGGAAAAAAATGAAATTTATTTCAAGCATGTTTAATCCAGAAGTAGGCTGGTGTATTATGCTTTCCAGTAACCTCATTTCTCTCCTGTGAAAAGAAGACTAATATCAGTGGAAATACTGAGAGTATTTGGAAGGCTTTGAAACCAATTAATCACCTTCAGAATTTTTCATAAAACCTGATTTCATTTGGGACAAAGTAGGAGCTGAAGTAATTTAAGGATGTCAGATTAAAAAAGTTTTCACAGGTAAACATGCATTTCCATGAGTATCAGAATTAATGACTCCTGCTTTCCATTGGATTTATTTTTTGTTCTTATGAAGAGGCATACTGATTTAAGCTTTCCTTGCTTTCAGGGCTAGGGTTCCTCACCATAGGGATTTAGGAAGGAATCTGGGCTTGCAGGCTAGATGAGAGGTACGTTACCTTGCAATATTTTAACTTCTCTGGACATCTGTAGCTGAGGGGTGAACCATGGAAATGGTATCTGCCTTGCAGCATCACAATGCAAGTGAACTCAGACATTATGCCCACTTTTAATCTTTGTAAATGTGTTGTGTGTTTTAATTAAAATATTTTAATTCACATCAATATAAATTTTCCTAGATTACTACTTCAAAGGTAAAAAGATGGAGAGAGTATAAAAACCACCAAAGTACCTTCTGCAATCTTCTGGCTTAAGTGGCCTTAATACCAGGTAGGAAAAAGTTAATATCCTTGAAGCTGCAGGTTTGGAGCTAGTTTAATCTTTGAACCAGAAGAAACATAAACTTAGATCTGTTCAATTTATTGTCTGGATTTTTTCAGATAAGACCACAATAACTTAAATACTTTTCATTTTTTATGGACTAATTTATCACATAGTGTGTTTTCTAAGAATAAACTTCAGACACATATAGGTACCAAAGTAGATGTGTTGTCACTGGACACATTTTCTCCTTCCACTTCTGTCCTGCACCCTGTGAAAGAGCTGTGATCAGCAGCCCAGTGCTCCAAAAACCTCTACAGTTCTCTCAGCCCCTTTGTATGGTGTTTGAAAATAAATGGGGATGAAAAGCACCACCATAAATGCATGCAGTATCATTAAATGGCCTACATTGGCTGTTCTGAAAAACCGGAACAGCTCATTTATTTACATGTTTTCCTCAGTGAGGACTTAATCTTTACGATTATGTCAGAAATTTTGCTGTTTTAGTACACTGGACAAGTGACAGAAGGAGTTAATGACCATATATAAGCAACTTTTCTGAGTTCTTTGCTAAAATATTTTCAGACTTTACATTGCTATCTATACACAAGCTCATCTGTTTTCAGCACTTGAAAAAATAGTTCAACCTTCAAACTTTTGATTAATATTTATCTTTACCTACTGTTTCTTATCATTCCCTAGTTGATCTTTTATGTAAGGGTTTTATTTTTTCAATGATGCATATATTTGGGGGAGAGAAAAATGGACAACTAGGTTAAATTGGCTCAGAAAGACAATGTCAAGCCTCCTAAAACCTGATCTTTCCCTCTTTGATTGAAATATACAAGGGAAAAATATGAAGACAAAAGAAGCTATTAACAAGTTGGTTTACAGCTTCACTGATTTCATCAGTTTGGTACCAGTCATATAACTGGATCACATGTGCAGGGAAAATATTTTTTCTTCTAAGTGTCAAATGCAAGGATTAGGTTACAACTGCAGACCAGTTGTTGCTTTATGAAATGCAGCTGTTTTCTGTTATTTGATAGCTAAAGCCATCATGGAATTAAATACTGAAGAATATTTTTTCATTACTTTTTGCTTTTAATCTCACATTGGCATTGCTGCTGCACTTATCTGAGTGCAACCCTTCCACATATACATTATTTCTGTTGGTCATTTGATTCTCTTCTTCTAGCATCATCTTCTTCCTACCTCCCTTTTCTAATGCTTTCTCATTCTTTTTCCTTCCCTCTCTGTTCCCACAGTCTCTTTGATCACCTGTATTTCCAGTATATCATCTCCTCTCTTTTTTATGCTGGGTCATACTTCCTTTTCACTCCATTTCTGTCTGTATATTTGTTCCAGTAATCAGCCAGCCCTAACCAAGCTTGCAATCTCATCCTCTTACCTCTCCCCCTCTCCTGCCCCAGCTCACCTTTTGGCTGCCATGCCAAATTCATGATGACCCCAGATCTGCTCTTTGTTCCCCACATTCACCTGCTCTCTCCTACTTTCTTCACAGCCAGTTTGACTCCTTTGATGACAGGATCTCCAAGTAAGACATGTATGGAGGTATCAAGCCCAGCACTGTAAGGGTGGTAGGCACAAGAGGATGCTTAGGCATAACCCACACTTGCAGCAGTCCCTGTGGGGATTTCACTGGTGCTACCAAGCTCACAGAGTCAGCTATGGGGCAACCTGGGCTGATCTAGAGGAAATGGCATACAGGAGAAAGATTTAAGGCGCTTTACAATGTAATGGCAAAATTTTTCTATTTTCCAACAAAAAAATATCTAATATTCACCTTACTATTATCTTGATAATGAATAATTGATACTATTCTTGTTTTGCAAGGCACCATGTTGTTTTACCTCTATGATTTCATATGCACATCCGCATGTACATCCAGTTTAAAATCTTCTGTTAAGACATCACCTGCTAAAATTCTTTAGAGCTGCCACTGCTCATGTGAAAGCTTATTAAAGCTTCAATCACCTTCTTTATAACTGGCACTCCCATTACAAAATCTGTTGATCCTATATGAAAGGACTTTTAAAAATCTGAATGCAAAAATAAACACACGGATACCTCAGAAAATGGTAATGGATTCACTTCTGTCCTTGATAGCTTGAGTCACATTTCCCACTGAGTTGCCTTCGTGGGATCAAGGACAGAGCTGATCTCAGGGAGTTTGTATTAGAATAGCACTTAGACAAATAAACTAAACATGGAAGCTGTAGGCAATCAAAACTGAACACAGCACTACAGGAAAATGGAGACTCAGACATCCTTTAACGCTGAAGACAGGCATGGCCTGCTCTCCTGGTATGTAATCTAATATCCTCTTCTAAAGCTGGACAATAACAGTATGTTTATTTAACCTTTTCACCAAGGCCTCTGTTTCCTCATCGAGAGCGATGTGCTGACACTGGCCTACCGAAAGAATTTCGAGGAATTGGAGTGATCATCCTTAAAGTCACCGCAAAAAATGGTATGCACTTTCGTCATTGTTCACATAAGGCCCTGAACTTGTATTTGGTCACTAATCCAGATTTTTTAGTTGTTTTGAAGGCTCTCAGTCACTTTTACACAGCACCTTATCAGTATTTCAGGCATGTTCTGTGCACCTTCACTTCCACTGAAGCAAATGTGTTGGCTCAAAGGAAAGAATTAAAAATTATCCATTTTCTTTTTACTGAGAAACAGATTATGGAGGCCATTGCACCTGTGAAACTTGCCACTATCTCAGTAATGCTGTAATCAATGCACTCTGCAACAGGCACAATTTTCTCTCTGTTTAATTGGATTAAACCTGAAATGTCTACATCTGAGGGGAAAATACAGATGGGACAGTTGCTCAAGTTGCACAGTGGACAAATCCCTTTGTAATTACAGTGCACACTTGTATTTCCCACTATGAACAAGGGAATGAAAAAATAATTACAGTAATTTACCAAATAGGTTTATGAGGCTTTTGGAAATAGGTTCTAAGAAAATAAGGCTTGTGTTTGAAGATAAATTCTTTAGCCTTCACTCTGTCAACATCTAGTAACAAGCTAGTATCTCATGAAAGAACTAGGAGGATAAGCAAACCACATCCCATTTTTCCTTACAAAATAACATATTGTTCCTTTATATTCTAAGTCAGTGCTGATTTCAGACAGTACTTCTAATAGGCTAGTCTGGGGCTGTAATCAGTTAGGGTTTCTGAGAAGCTTTCTGCAAAAACTAAATTGGTTGGAATATTTTTGAAGGCAAGCTTAGAAAGTAAAATACTTTTGTCCCAATAGATGCTTGTAATGCCTAAAACTCTATATCTTGGTTTGTTGTGTTTGTGTTTTTGTTTGTTTGTTTGTTTTTGTAGGGTTTTTGTTTGGTTTTTTTTGTTTTTGTTTTCCTGAGTACAATGTTCTCACTCAAAAATCTTGCATCTATGCACTAAGGCAGTGCAATCACAGCCCAGCCTGCCCTTTGATGTCTGTACTGCTGCTGTCACTGGAATTGCAGGTCAACACTATGCTCAAAGATGGGCACTACAGACACACAGCGAAAATACACTGGAACAGGAGTCCCTTTTTGGATCTTTCCTTTTCATTCTTTCAACTTTTCAATGCCTAACAGCCTTGAAAGTATTGCTACTGGGAAATACTTATCATAAATTTGTCTTTGAGATGGTATCTCTCGGAGACACATTACTTGCCCTTTAGCCTAGTAAAACTATAAAGCTTGAAAGTAATGCACAAACTTGTAATGATACTTTGAAAGGACTTTACACAAAGTGATCATGGTATAATGTTGCCACTGTTATATACAGAGCGATATATTCTATGGTTATTCTCATTGATGCAACACAGAATTTGATGAAATAAGAAATCCATCACCATTTTCAACCCAACGTTTTGAACAAAATAAAACAAAACAAAACACTTTTCTTATAATTATTAATAAATATACACAAGTGTAAGTATTCCTTGAACATTTTGAAAATAAAGGGCTTTTACTGGGTCTGTGCTTGTTTCAAGCTGACATTTGACCTGAAAGAACAGCAGTGTCACTGCAGAATCTGGTAAAATTTGTTTTATAAAAAAAATAGACATCTCAAAATGGAATCCCAATTCACTGATTCTCTCACTGATGGAAACTGTCCACAGTATCTAGAGCAGAGCACAGAATGCCAATGTAAGTTAAGGCAATTCTCCCAGAAGAAGATAAGGAACCAACTGTCACAAACAGTGCTAAACTAAGGGACACAAAGGTAGACCAAGGTACATCTTACCTGGTGGAAATGTCAGACCTGAAGCACAGGGCAGGGGGAGGGAGAGAGACAAGTCTCCCAGGTCTCACTTCCCCCATATCTGGGATGAAGCCTCCATTGAACAGCCATCACTTCAGGGAGAAAGTGGTTCACCAACGCTGCAAAGAAAGCCCACTCAAACAAGGCCTGACTGGGGCAGCCTATGCACTTTTCTATGTCATGGTTTCATTTCAACAAGTCTGTGTGTCTCCTACCCTTAGTGAAGCTAATCAGGATTATGGGGTCTGTAGAAGACATCAAGGGGTATCATGCCCTTCTGTCTCATGATATCTAAGAAGCTCTAATTGGGCTATGCATGTAATTTTATGAGAAAGACACTTCTGGAGAAGATAGCCACTGTTTTAAACACCATCCAGGTGATGGAGGGAAAACTACATGCCCAAAAGCACACCAATGCAGATCTAATGTTGGTGACTTAATTAGAGAAATGTCTTCAGAAGTGTCATCTATGACTGCTGATTTTATGTCTTTTGACCCACCTCTTGGGTTGATCTGGCCTGTCATGGCTTTGGTCTCACTTTCCTAACCAGTAAGGGTGTTGGTGGGTGTCCTTGTACATTATACTGTTTACGTATAATTTTTCATTGGAGGGGTTTCAGAGCATGTACCAGATATAAGGCAAAACCTGAAACTCCTCTTCAAACCTTAAAGTGCTGCTTTGCCTCCGTCTTGATCCTGGGAGTTGTTTTGCACTGAATGTAAAAAATTTCCAGTAAGATCTGTATTATTCATACCTCCTACTATGTTAAAAGAAAATAAAGCATCAAAAGCAAGCTTTCAAGAACATTGATACTTGCTATCAGAATTATACACAGCAAAACCCAACACATTTAGGTTTAGTTTGCATCAGCAGCTGAGCATTCAGTGAGCTTCTGAGTCTGATAAGACACAAGTTTCTTACTGGCTTCTCAGGATGGAAAGTAAGTGAAATGCCTCACTGAGTATCAAAGGTATCTGACAGACAGTGTGGACCCTATGGATAACCATGCCACAGCAGGACACAGCTCAGTGCAGAGCTCTCAAAGGAATGACTGTGTCATTGAAGCGGATAGAGTAGGTGTTTTGGGGAAAAGAAAAAAAAAGAAAATCCTGTTAAATCTCATGCTAATGGAAATGCTGTTCTTCTATAGATTAAATTTCTGTGCTGCTACCAAACACGAGTGTTTATTGTTATATTTTGATTCCTACTAGTTGCCTCCTTCCCTTATTATGCCATTTCAATTTTTAACTTAGGGACTCAAGAAACCCTCAAGAAGGACATGTGATCTGCATAATAGCCAGCTTGGCAGTCTTGAATTCATCTTACTTTAATCATGCTGGAAAAATTCTGTACCTAGAGATGTCCTGCTTGGCAACTCAATCAGAAAAGGTGCAAGAGGGGTGACATTCCTGTCTCATCAGTTTTACACTGCACTGTCCCTACCCTTCCCCAGTTTCACCTACATGGACAACAGCTATTGCAGAAAGGGAGTGAAGCTGGGTCAGCAGACTGTAGGAGAAGGCAGAATAATCAAACAGGCAGTAGAAAGATTTATGGTTTCTCAATATGCACCTGAAACACATCAAATATTTGCACATTTTATGAACACAACTGTGAAGCTGAAATTCAATCAGGTCCTGAAATATTTTATCTGAACCAAAACCACTGCCTAATAGGCTGAATAACAGAGATAGGAAAGGGGTGAATGATCTAACTGGAACGAATTATGCTGCTGTCTTTCCAAATTCTTCACTGAAGTAAAACAGAAGCCTGCTTTTCTTCATTTTGCTCATGGTCATGATTAATAACAACAACAAGAGAAATAATGTTATTCTTCAAAGTTCCTTCACATCTGGTGAACGATTTGCCATTTAGTGAGTTAGAATGAAATTTGAAAATAATACAAAAATAAAGGACAAGTATGCAAAATTGTAAAAGCCTCAATGGTTATTGATAAAAGCCATTTGCAATAGAAAGTTTTAGTTCTTGTATCAAACAAGTCAATCTCATAATCAATAGGTGATCAGAAAAGAAAATTCTTTATATTTGTCACAGAAAGGTAAATACAGAAGTGGAACTTCTGGCATCCACAACCCAACCTCTTCAGGCAGAGAAGGAGCAATGTTATGCTGTGGAACTTTTATAAGCAAAAAAGCCTGTAGAGTCTGATATAAATGCAGTCAGCTTGACTGCTTATGATTTGGGTAGAAATCCCAGGGTCCTTTCATCTTCACAGCTCTTGTGTCAGATATATGTGACATATCTGATATGCTTCACAACAGCAGCTTTCTAATTCTTCTTTATTATTCCTACTATTCTATTTGCAATGCACTGGTCACAGAGAGCCCTGTGTGCCAGCTCTTGCTCCAAAGACAAATTAGCAGAATAGGCAAACAGTGGGATGGAGTGTCTCGCCAGATGAATGCAAGGTGGCAAGGGCAGAGCCAAGCCCCTCTTCCTCCCTGCCCAGAGCCATGCTCTGAGCTGAGGCTCCTGTAATAACACCACCAACAGAAAAGTTGCTTGTGTACTTTTGGTCTGTTTATTTGCAATAATGACTGAAAATTAAGCAGTTGTTCCTTTAAAACAAAATCTCTGAAATAAAATGTTCCAGCTGTCTCAATTCTTCAAGCCCTGCTTCTATTATTTTTGAGTGCAACCAGTGGTTTCTGCTCTTGGTTTTCTGTCTCCCTTTCAGCTAGCCTATACTTTTAGCCTCCATACTTTTCCCAGTCACTGAGAAAACACAAATAATTACCTCTCAGCCTCTGGAGCTGTGGAATTCCTCATCTTGTGAAAAGCAGTTCCAAATATGAATTCTTGGACTTTGTTTCTGTGAGACATATTCTCAATTCCCCACCACTTGCTCCTCTGCTTTATTTTAAGCAAGTGAACATTCCAGGTATGTTAAGGGAAAATAGGCAAATCTTTTACTTTGAACTTAAAAGTATTGTTATTTTCAACTGAAATTAAGTAAAGCTTTAAGATTTTGAAGGAACTGGATCTTCAAAAAAATGGATAATATTTGAAAAAAAAAAAAAAAAGAAGCTGGGCATTGGTGTGGGTATATGTTTGGTTGCTCTGAAACACCAGCAATCCACACCCAAGGAGTAGAGATGTTGGAGGTGTCCCATTTCAAAAGTGATGAGCAGTGATCCAGCTCCAGGATTAGGCCATGAACTGAGACTTTGGAGACGGAGGTGCCATTCCCAGAAATACTCTTCTCTGTTGCTGTCAGGGAGCTTGGTGAGAAGAGAGTCGGAGCAGGCTTCTCACTCCAGGGTCCTTCTCATACAATTGTAGCCTAAGTGACAGCATTCCACCACTGCTTGGACTTCAAGGCCAGCAGTGGACTGCCTTCTAAATAAAAGAGAGCCTGACAAAACTTCTTAGCTGGAGACCAGCCTCAGTGCCTTCTAGTCTTTGACAGGCCCCTTAGAAGGATGCATGTCTAATTTGGATTAGTACCTAACCTTAGCTTGCCTGGTAATTTCTTCTAAAACTTGTCAAAGATACCCTGTGGTTACCCCATGCCAGCTCCCCCTTTCCTAGCTTAGTCAGATGTAGCAGCCCTAGGAAAAGAGGCTATCTCACAGTAGACCTGGCTGTGAAGGAAGATTGTGGACTTTCTTGGAAACTGGGTGCACATTTCCTGGGAATTCATAGCAACAACAAGAAATTTAAGTGCACTCAGACTCTATAGACTGTGCAGAAAGTCTTATTACCAAGACCTATGTCTGAGCTAGGTAGATGCAAAGGTTACAGTGACTTATGACCCAGGACAATGAGAGTGGATTGCACTACAGCTCAGACAGTACTTTGCCAAAAGTTAAGTATTTTCTTCTAAGCACAGGCTTGGAAAAAATCCCAAATAACCAAATGAAAAAACAACAAAAATAAAACACCCCAGAATCACTTAGTGCTAAAAATGTATGTCTTTTTTTAGCCTTATTTTAAGAAAGGGTCTAGTAGAACTCTAATCCTGTCCCAGTTTTCAGCATGATGCAGATGCCCAACACAAACAGATATAAATGACAAAATTTTGAGTAACTGAAACTTGTATTGCACAATAACACAGTAGAGTCAGAAAAGCCTGTTGTCCTACATCTGTTATTTGGTTCAATGTGTCTAACATCTGGAACATTAAACTGCCATTCTGATATTTTTGTTAAATTTTTGTAAAAGTAGATTTCTTGTGTGTTTTTTTGTGTAAAATCTCTGAGGGAACATTCACAGTCTTGGCAGCTTGTGCTATCTCAGCTCTTCTAATGCCCATGTTTTGAGAGACAAAATGTACATTGATCATGCCATGGATTCCTGTTTCACCAGATGCATTGTTTCAAGCTTTTGTGATTTCATACTGGATTTCATCTCTTCTGAAAAGAAAAGAGAGACATGCAAGAGAGGTTCAGGAACATTTTTCCCATGAATATGTTTGTCTAAAACATGATTGAAAGGGCCTGCCAGGGGGAAAATACAGTATTTTGTATTTAAAAATTAATACATGGTTAGTTAGGTAAAAAAATTATTTTTTACATGCCCGGTTTGTTACATGTTTCTAAGGACTTTAATTTTGTGCTCATTACTGTAGTAGAGGAAAGTGATTCTGGCTTAATTGTGCTCATGAAGAGACTTGGAATAAGAACCTTTAAAAGTTTCCTAATGATCCTGAACAGTTGTTTTTTTTTCCCCTCTCCAGACTAAAGGCTGTGGATATAAAAGATGAATGAAGATGTTGGGGTGAGCAGAAAGCAACTGTAATGTTTCCTTTTAGCATTCAGAAAAGTCAGCTATTTGGACTGCTGCTGGAGAAAGGAGGGAGGAAAATTATGTCTATTCACCCAGAACCAATGGAAATCTGTCTTGGGACTCTTCTCATATAGAAAATAACCAGTCTGTCAACAAAGCCCAAGTTAATGAAATCCTCATTTTGTGCTCCATGTTGGCGCTTATATAAAAGTGTTGAATGACAAGCTTATTTTGTGGTGGTTTAGGGGTTTCTTGGAAGGAAATAACTTGCCTGAATCACTTCTAAAAATTAGCGAAATACAAACCAACATCATGCAGTGGCAAGAGTGGGTCAGCAGCATTGCTCTGGATTGCATGACTCTAGCATCGCACTGAACCTTCCCAAACTCTCAGCACCAGGACACAGAGCTAAGGAAGGCAGTAGGAGCAGAAAACTATAAACGTTGCATGATAAAAAATGCTCTCTCTCCGCCTCCCTTTTCCTTCCTTTCTTTTCCTCACATGTACTTTCCCGACACGTACTTTGGCATTTATCTACCATGACAAGTCTCATTTCTCCTTTTAAAAGAATGCATAAATGAGTTATGAATATTTGATCCTTTTTTAAACAAATATTTTGGCTTGACAAGCCACAGCAGATAAGACTACCCAAGATGGTAGCCAGCTGCTCAGAGGAGGGAGTGTAGGTACAGCAGGGGCCAGTGTTAGAGGCATCACCTTTCCCAGGCACTGCATGCAGGCTGCTGAGTAGGGCAGGACATCAGCCTTTCCTGCTGCAAACCCTCTGCTCTTGTACAGACTGCTTCAAAGCTGTTGGTGATTCTGCAGGTTGGTGCTGGAGGACAAATTCTGTCACCAGTTCTGTGCTGCACTTCAGCACACGCCTGAGTAGCCCCACTGATTTTGATGGAAATAGTCACCATCTGAAGTCAAACACCTCTGCGTGTCCTTTCAGGACCATGGCAGACAGCACATAATTGTCTCTGTTAGGGTTTTTAGGAGGTTTTTTTCTGTGTTCCAGGGCACTTAGGATGACTGGAGTCAGTTCAGATTAGCTGCTTTGTAGACCCTCACACCACAGTGAAATTTAGTAAATGAAATTAATAAAGGACTTTTCTAGTACACATGTATGGGTTTGTTCACATTGTATTTCAGGATTTATTGCAAGGATACTGTAATCAGCAGAAATTATTCCCAGATATTCTACTGTGCTGATACTTTGAGCCAGTGGCAAATACAGATGTGCAAGAAATACTCACTTATATCTGTTTTGCATCAAAACTATGAGAACCTAAGTGTTGCACTTGAATGCTGGTATGCTAACTTTAACTTAAAGCCAGAGAATCACAGAATATTCTGAGTTGAAAGAATCCACAAGGATCATTGAATCCAGCTCTTGAGAATGGCCCATATTTGGATCAACTCCCAATCTTGGTTTTATTAGCACCATGCTCTGATCAACTGAACTAATCTCGGGGTCCTCTTATTCTTGTTAAAACCTATTTTAGGTATATTTTTACTGGGATAATATAGGTGGCTTTGGGGAAAATTTTAGTTTGTCATTGGGTTTCTGTTTAAAATTGTCTCTTGTGGGGAAAATCTCTGGGTGAAAAAATTAAGAAAATAAAACTGTTTTTGCTTGCTATTTTACTTTTTCTACAATTGTCATCAAATTTTAAAAGAGCAGTACCCATTTTCTCTGAGTTTCTGCATCACTCATCCTTTGTCAAAAGGTAGAGGGTGAGCTTAAGTTTTTTTGATGAGAAAAAAACACAAAACAAAGCCTTAAAATGTTACATTAGATTAAATTATGTTTTCAAAAGCTCAGAACAGATTTTTTTGCTTTGTTGTAAATTTACATCACAGAAAGATAATAATGCAAGATTCATTGGAGTGAGTACAGGGTGCCCTTGACTTCAGAAATCTTTTTATTTGTCTCAGGAGGAAAAAAGTTATTGACTGTGGAAACATTTTTACTGAAGTAACTCTTTTCTGTATGCATTTTTTTTTATATATATAATTATAGCAACTTTTTGAACATTATGCAAGGCTGGAAGTTACTGATACGCACAGGAAGAGCGAACAATTTAATACTGCATTAAAAACCTTATCTTGGACATTTCTTGATTTCCACATTAGACAACAGCAAAAGATTCATATCAATCTAGTTTCCAAATATTGTGACCCCCTTGTACTTTTGCGCGTCTAAGACGCCCATTAGCAAGACAGCCCTGATGGTTGCAGGTGTCAAGCAGTGCCCTACCCAGATGTCACCTCACACTGCTGTGGCATGCAGACAACAGTCCTGCAGCTGCCGAGGGACAGTGTGGGCAGTGATGCCAAAGGTCTATGGTCCCTAGTGCTGCTAATTCATCATAGCAATGTTACAGGAATCTTATATGGAATTTTTACTTTAGATACATATCATCAGCGATTAAACGCTGAACAAAGTGTGATGAAGGGAAAAATCCTCTGAAATATTGCAGAATTCACTGCACTTCATGTATAGAGAACATCAGGACTAGGTATTAACAACTCTCTAGTGGGAAAAAATAAAAAATTTGCAACCGATAAACAGTATATATGTCACAGAAATATGTTTCCCTCTTTGCATTGTTTGGGAAGCATTTGTGGAAAGGTGGTGGGATTGGTGGGAGAATGTGCTTTTTTGAATATATAGTATACATTCTTTTGTGTTAAGCTTCCACAGATGAAAGTGCTCATGGTAATGTGCCCTTGTGACATTCTGTTTGAAAATACTACTCTTTCTTCAAAGAAGAGAAAGGGAGAAGCTGTAGCTTTAAATTGTATGAGCATGGGAAAATCAGACGTGGTAATAAAAGTGGATGTTTGAGTGTGTCAGATAAAATTTATTAGATAGGGGTCTCCAATGCGGTGCATTCCTGTGCAAAATTCTTGGTAAGCTGCCAGAAAGTGAACTCTCAGCATTAGCACAGTAGAAAATATTTATATTGGTGTAAGGCTGCTGGCTGTGATATGTTTCTGCTTTTTTAAAATAGCTTGCTACAAATTCAGAGACTTCAACAGAGGTCAAACTGTAGGGAACTACACAATTTAATGAATCAATTATAGGCTTCTAGACAATCAGTAATACTATTGTGGAAAAAATGAATTATTAACATGTGAAAATAATTTGTAAGCTGCAACAATACACACAGTAACAATCAGGGTTATGTTTCTAAAAATGTTCAGTCAATCTAATTGCTTTCCCAGTAAAGTCAGCACAACAGACTTCTTTTGGTTTGCACCCTTTTTTTTTTTTTTTTTTTTCAGCATGAATGACTGTTGGAAGACTTCTTCAGCACACCTCAGCCGTGGCTTCACTTAGCTACTACTGCCAGCTCACATTTCATTAAAATTGAGCCCATGAGAAGGAATGATAAATTATTTCCAAATATATTCCATTACTTTTACCTCATTAAGATATGGACTTTATATCATCGATAAGTTCTATTTGAAATTAGAAGTGCTACCTTAAGATAATTTTCTTTTTTCATCTGAACTTTGGCCCAAGTTCTGATTCTTTTCAAAATATTTCTAAAACCTCCATTTGAAGGAGGCACATTTTCCTTCACATACAACTTGAGCAACATTTCCCTGAAGTAGTTCTTCTGTACTTCCTTTGCTTTGCTTGTGCTTGTAGCAGTTGTGAATTTTACCCTTGAAATCTAAGGGCAGAAAATCCCACCCTAATTCAGCCTTCTCCCAATGCTGCTTTGTTATGCCAGTGGGGACCATCTGCCTTTGTGTCTCAGTGTATTCCCATGGGATGAGTATGAACAGATACAGAAGTACAAATAGTCAGCAACTGAATTTCTATTTCTCTATTTTTCTTAAGATCAGAGGAATTCTGACACACAGTAGAAGGCTAACCCTAAGTCAATTAGGGTCTTAGACAATTTTACTCTCAGAAAATGAAATTTAAATTACCTACCAACCATCTCATATACACCAAGTCTTCAACTACTGTTTCCTAATATGTATATTTTGAACTATGAACTTGTAGGCAGAATGGCAAAATAATTCCTTTTTTATTTGTGTTTTTCATAGCACTCAATTCTTGACAGTAAGTGTTTTAATAACAGAAAAAAAAAAAATAAGATCAATATAAGTTCTTGATTACCCTGCTATTTTCTTTTCTGCCCTGATTTCCTGAGACTTCATACTTCTTTTGGGTTACATTGATGCTCACTTCAAATCTCCTTTTATTTTATATTAAGCAGGACACAAAAACATTTCCCAGCATCAATCTCAGCTTTAATAGAGTATTCATATCAATCAGACTAACAGCTGTTTGGTAAATTTAGACTAATCACAATTTCCTATTCATTCAGAAGCTGGAATTAAAGAAAATATCCAGCAAACTCGCAATTAAAACTACCATGCTCTTTTCATAGCAGCTTTGGAAATACACAGGCCAAGCTAACAAACTAAAGGCCATGTTCCACATCTGGTTCTAAAATTTTAGAAGAAAGAGGTAAGTTTTCACAGAGGTTGAAAGGACCATCAGAAAATAGAACCTGGAGGTATGTATAAATAGAAAAACTGGGCTGAATGATTAATCAGCTACTCTCCTTATTTACCTTAGTAAGTCAATACCAATACTTCAAATGAAAAATGAATCTGTAATGGAATAATAAAATAGTTTCACTTGGAAGTCACCTCCAAATATTATCTTGAAAAGTAATGTCACTGATGGGAATGAAACGTCTAAAACCACCAGACTTTGCTGGGCTGTGAAGTGTTGCAAAGGTACTTTCTTAATGCATTATAGCAGTAGCACATTTTAGTTAATCAAATATGCATGATTCCTTAAGCTGGTTCAGGAATCTATTGGGAACAAACATATATGGAAGTTGCCATATGCGTGTCAGCTGTTCTGCTGTAGCTGGAGCACAGAATTCCTAGCAGAGAGTAAAATGTGTTAAACCTCTGTCACTGAATTGTAAGCTAACGTGTATTATCTTATAGTTCTATCAAGAAAACAGCATTTATTTGGATCATTAACACTAATGCTCTCCTTTCTGTGGCAATTTCTTAAATGTATTCCAGCCATGACTTAAACACAGCAAGTAACAAATCAAGAAGAAACCACACGCCTGTCCTGAGGACTGTTGTACGTCTGTTTTCTTTTTCCTGTCCTGATTTGCAAAGCCACAGGTAGCCTGTTATTCCCTCCTTAGAGGAAACATTGTTCTCATCAGACAGGCACTTCGGAGATGGAAAACTCAATATAACATGTTCAGGATAATCACAGATGTGCACAGTGATTTGGAAAGCTTAGCTGCCTCTCTGTAGAATGTATAAATCCATGAATTAGTAAAATTCACTCTTCTTATGGTGAAATTTTCCTCCCAGGGTGTAAGAAAAAATACTGTGTGAATGGTTCCATAGAATTCCACAATCTCATGAGAATGGATTTTATCTGTAAAGACATGGTGAATATATATGTGAGGAAACATATTTTTATTTTTACTTGTGATAAATAGGATTTCCTATATTGCTTCAAAAAGTACTCACTTTACATCTGTGACAAAATGTCTAAATAGAGTCAGCACTTCAGTTTTTAGTGTCCCAGCATAATTTTTGCTAGGTCTCATGAGACACAGAGATATATGGAAACCTAATAGCAGTTGCAATCACACAGGACTTTGTGTCACGAAAGGATCAGCTGGAATTAGAGTAAATATCTACTCTAAAGTCAGAGGTACATTTCTGCTAGGCTGAATTAGAGAATTTACTGGCACATCTCCATAAACATGACTCTCTGTACCAGGAAATAGTTAATCTTTTATTACATTGGATAGCCTTGTGGGATTGCTTTAGTGATTCATTATGGAAATCAAAGTAAATTCTACAGTATTGTGCAGTTTGGCTCATCCAGTTGGAAAAACCCTAATGATCAAAAAAGCATCTGTTCTTACTCGGATATGTTTTATGACATGACTGTAAAATGTACCTACCACAGTTTTTCTTTGTTTCACAGACAATAAGCACAGTCATTTTCAGGTTCCTATTGTTCTGCAGCTGAAGCCATGAATGTCCCTTTGCTCATTGATATGAGTAACAATTACATTTACATCTACCAAAGAGTCATGATTAATTACTATGTTTCATCAATAAAGTTTATTCTTTAAACTTGTAGAAATTATAGCAATTGCATTTGAGACATGGTTCTGAAGAGTATGTCAGCTTTTCAATCATAAACAACGTCTGAGAATTTATAACTTGGTAGAAAGATTTTTTTGAACTAAATCTGAACATTATATGCTAGTAGTCCAGAAATCACTTATTTTCTGAGATCTGGCAGCCTTACTCAGACAAGATGTGCTTCAAATATACAAGGAGTTCCATTTATTTCAATGGGCATAAATAGATAGGAAAAAGATTCTGGATCATTTAAAATGTTGATTTCAACAATTTAAGTCCATATGAGAAGTAGCTGAGGTCACTTCGTTTATTCAGGCAGGAGAAGAGGAGACTGAGGAGAGACCTCACTGTGGTCTTCAACACCTTTATGAGGGCAACTGGAGGAGCAAGTACCAGTGTCTTCGCTCTGGTCATCAGTGGCAGAACTCAAGTAAACTGCATAAAGCTGAGTCAGAGGAGGTTTAGGTTAGATTTCAGGAAAAGGCTTTTCCCCCAAAGAGCAATTGAGCACTGGAACATGCTGCCCAGGGAAGTGGTTAGAGCACCAAGGTTGTCTGAGTTCAAGAAGGATCTGGACAACACTTTCAGGCACATGGTGTGATTCTTGGGGTGTCCTGCGCAGAGCCAGGAATTGGACTTGATCCCTATGAGTCCCTTCCAACTCGCTACATTCTATGATCCTATGATTTCTCAGAAAACTGAGAAGGCATGCATTTATTTTAGCAAACATTTTTAAAGGAGACTTACTAAAGAAATAACAAAGGATGATAATTCAACCCTACAGAAATCCCAAGAAGTTTTTGTATTGAATCCCATTTATTCAGATCTGGGTTTGAAATATGTGGCTACCTTTCAATAGGAACTTTGCATTAGTGAGCTGTAATTTTGTATGAATTTATTATAATCACATTTGAGTAGTGCTCTAGTAATGATGCAAAAGGTTCATTCCTATTATGCCCAGGATAATAGAGGTTTTATAGAACCCAGTGGAATTGCAGGCATGCTGTTTCTCACAGGAGTGACTGTTTGCAGGAAGGGAGAGAATCTAAGGTTTGGATGGCTTGTATTAAATTCCCAGGTCTTTGAGTGCCAGTAGTTCAATTACAAAAATCCTGACTTTTCATAGCCAATGGCTAAGATGTGATCAAGAGAACTGTCCATATTTTATTACAGCAGGAAAATCCAGATTCTCTGCACACCATCTGCTTCTTGGGTTTTCTTTTTTAATTTCCTTATATTCCTCCTATCTGTGGACATTTCCAAACTATATTTTCCCGGTCAATCCCCAGACTACACACTGAACTCATGTTAAATTTTGAGCTGCCATTTGGCATCCTAATTGAACAGCAAGCCTTAACATATGCTTTGAATGTTGCTACAGTTCCTCAGTTGTCAAATAACTGCCATGATGTTCCAGTCTCTTTAGAGGAGGTTATTCACTGTATTAAATATTTCAGTTAGAGGAACTGTACAAAAACACTCACTGCAGTTATAACACTCAGTGATAAATACCTGAAAATATTTGAATCACCAGTTTCTGAATGCCAGGAATGCTCTATTACTAGCATGCCTGAACTCTGTGCCAAAGAAGGAAAGAGGGTATATTATAAATTAGAGATTACAGAAAACAGAGATGTGGTTTGTTGGCAGATAATCTTCCATTTACAAGCACAGAAGTTTGTACAGAACTGAAAGTGAACCAGAGTATAAAATGCAAATAAGATTTTGCAATCGAAAGTTGAGGACAAAAGTCAGCTGAGATGTTACTCAGCCAGTGAGATCTCAAGCTGTAAGAAACTTAGGTTGAGCACAAGCTCTTATCTCATCCTGCTACAAGGATCAGATCATGGCCCTTGACCCATTTGTAAGGACTTACTCACACCTACTCTGTGCAGGATCACTGACCTCAGGATCAGCCACTCCAGACAGACTGCCAGCCTAAGATTCATATCCTGCTGTTTCCGCACTGTTTCTGCACATGAGTTCCCATTTTTCGTCTTCCCCCATTATTTGTTGTCCAAGCAATGTGCACTTTTCAGGACTTCTTGCTATTGTGAATTAACAGAGGGGTGCCATATACTTTTAAGGATTGTTCTGTGACACTGTGAGAAAAATGATACAGTCTAGTAGGGTTGGCTAAAACTGAGGTACCAAATCATTTTCTTTCACTTCTTGCTTCTCAGTGATCTGGGATGTGATTGGGTCATATCCGTGCTTTTTTTAAAAAATCGTTTTATGTACCTTTGTCCTAGTTTCACTGCTCTCAGTAGCAATTGCTAACACAAAAGGCAAAATCTACAGTGCAGTTAGAATAATTACCTTTGCCAGTTCAGGCATTAATCCTGTAGTTTGATTCATATGAGTTGCAAAACTTGCTTGTGCTCAGCTATTTGCAGAAAGAGAAGTTCAGAAGCATGGCATGTTTAACAACCCACTATAAAATTAATGTCCTATCTTGTCTTTATTTTTAATTTTGCTTAATTTTAAGTAGGTGCTGAATACTTAGTAAATGCACAAAATAAAATAAACACACTGGCGTCTGATTATATGGGTTTTCATGCTGGGAGCCTGAAAAATCTAGGGCTTTCCATGATGGAAACAATGCAGGAGTCTGCAGTGCCCATGTCCCTCATGCTTAATGGTGAATTAACTCCAGAACCACAAGGTGGTTTGGAAAACATTTTCTTTTCCACTATAATGTTTCATGAAGTGTGAGTTGTTGCGATTTTTTTTGTGCAGATGTTGCTGGCAGTGCTACACCACGTCTTCTTATTGATATGGTAGAGGTGATGGAAAAGGAACGTGGCACTGAAGTGGGTCACTGTACTCCCTTGTTACAAAAAGTTTACAAGAGAAGTATTGTAGACCCACTTAGAACAATTACAGAAACAGAACTCTTGGGAACTGTCTGTTCCAATAATTCTTTTCGTTCTTTGAAAGTCCATATCTCTGAAAAGGACACTCACATAAAACAAGACACAACGAGCAGTGTAAGTGATGTGGAATAACCTACTACAATTTTTTGTCGTATCTTAATAACACACATATGGCATATAGTACTTCCTGTGATTTGGTAAGGATTACAGCTCAGTAACTGCTCACACCAGAATGAGGGGCAGCAAATGTCACCTCCCTCTCCCTAATGCTGTTGTTGCAGCCACGGCTCCAGCCATGACAAGGAAAAGAGAAGAACAAGGCAAGAGAAACCAGCTGATTGTTAACATCTAATCCTGGTTCTGAGAAGGCAGTTCATCTCACACAATGTTAGAAGGATTCAGCTCTAGTTTTAAAAATGGGGTTCAGCTCTAGTTTAAAACACATTTTGGTGCCTAAACATGAGCTAAATGCCCAAGCTCCCATTACAGGCTGTGGACATCTAGCCAGAGCATCCTGGGGCCACAGAAACAGGAGGGACCAGGATTCATTTGCCTTATCATCAGCATCTATTGCCATTCCAGGTGCCCTCAGAGGTCTTGTGGCCTCCATCTCAGAGGCCTCCATCTACCAATTTTAAGGGATGTGTCTCCTACAGGTGCTGGGTCTGTATGTGCCAGCTGTGAGGCCTAAGAGGACTCTGTGTCTTGCGTGCTGAAAATGGCCTTAGGAGCTTAGATTAAAGTGGGCACTGTTGACTTTCACACACCTAATCTACACATTGAGACTCCCGTAACATAAAAAGAGAAGAAATCAACATTCCCTGGGGTAAGTACTCCCAAACTATTCTAGGCTGTATTTTGAAACAATGCCATAAAGGAATCTGGAGGAATTTATGTGACTGGTTCCACATCAAATACCCAGACGTATCAAGGACATTTGTACGAGCCTGGTAGAAATGACACAGGCCCTCAGGAGACTTGGAGTCTTTTCCCAGCTGCCAGAGGCCAGGCAAGCTGTCCTTGAGCATCTCAGTTACCTATAGATGCCTCTGTCCTGACACTGAGCCTCTATTTCTCTGACCAGCTGTACAAATAGCTTCAGATGGGTTGGATGAATCCTGACCAAATGGCTATTTCCAAGACCCAGAGACAGGGCTATAATGAGTAATGACTCATCCTTTCCTGTTCCTGGCACCTCATTTGTTCATAGAGACTCCCAAGACCATTCAGCTGGCATGACATGCATTGATCATGGAAGCAAGCACTCAGCTTTGCTGAGAGCCAACATGCCTGTGGTGGAACGTTGCCTTCTTTCATACTACTCCTTTCAATCTATGCCATTGCTCAAGAAGCAAGCTTTCAGAGAGCACACCCCAGCTGGCTTTCTAGAAAGCCAGGCAGAAGGAGGGAGAAACTGAGAGTAGAAACTCAGATCTACTCCAACAGGTTCTCTGCAGCAAATCATATTGCAAAGGGCTTAGTTAAGGGATGGACTAAAAAGTAGGCTTAAATGGGAATGCAATTTTATCCTTAGCTACAATGTAGATAACCTCAGGAAAAAATTAGAACATAATACCTATATAATATATAATTGTCTATTTATATAAGTTATAGATGCATTTTTTCTATACAGAAATTGATAGTAAACTCTAGCTGTTGTAGCAGAACTAAAAAAAAATAAGGAAGAAATTAAATAAATTAATGAGAATGAGGATGCAAGACTAGTGATAATAGAAAAGCAAAGGATGTTTATTTAAAAGAAAGTTGGAAATACAGTAATTGAACGTGCAAGAAAAGAAAATATTGACAATAAAAACACAGGAAAATGTAATAGAAATATATATATGAATTTTTGGGGTATTGGATGGAAATATGCTAATATGTTAAAAATGAGATTAAGTTTCAGTCTTACTCAGTGACATAGATTATATTTCTACTATGATTAAGTTTTAAAAGTGGTATTGTCTTAAATATCCTTATCCCTTAGCTTTATGCTAATATGTGGATTTTTATGAAGAGATTAGTTTGTTAGAATCCAGAGTGACACTGTAAAGGCCCCAGTTCCACATACTACCATAGCAGTTGTAACGCAGTGCTCAGTTTATGGAAGTCATGCATTTTAAGGGTTACAACTTTGTTCACCTCTGAAAGCAACCATGGTAATGGTGTTCTCCAGCTACAGTTGAACTTACCTAAATTTTAGGGAGTGACACAGTCATGAAAGAACTCAGACATTGGCAGACCAATGTTATCTCTTTGTCTTCTACTTCTCCTCTGTGAGCTGGTAACTGTTATCTCTTGTTCTATACTTTGTACAAAACACAGACCATGGGGTCTAATTCTCTAGTTATGTGCTTCAGCTATGGCTTACAGAATTGCAGGTCCCTGACACTGGGTGTACAAAAAGAAAAGGGGAATAATTCCATCAACCTAAAACAATCAAAGCTTCCTGAAACTGGAGAGGGACTTCCAATGCCTTTGAAATCCCACAGAAGTTTCAGAGACAGACTTCAGGACTTCTCTTCATGACTGCATGAGAAATTCAGGCCTAATCAGAAGGTGAGCAGCCCATGAAGTTATATTTCTATTTCTTTGTCTGAAAGCATAGGGACCAAATGGGAATGGGATTTACTGCAGCAAATCCAGTGGAGGACCACAAAGTTAATTAAGGGACTGTTAGCATCTTTCACAGGGGAAGAGGATGTGAGAGAAGAGAAGACTTGGGTGGATTTTATTAAAATATACAAATAAGTACCTGAAGGGAGGGAATGAAGATGAGGGAGCCTGGCCCTTGTCAGTGGTACCCATTGACCAGACAAGGGGCTATGGTAAAAACTTAAACAGGGGAGATTGTGCCAACATCAGAAAACACTTTTTTTCCTGTAAGGGTGATCAAATAATTTGGTTGTCCAAAGTGATTGTGGGGCCTCTATCCTAGGGTTTTTTGTCAGCCCAGGATTACAATTGGCTTTCTGGGCTGCAAGCATACATTACCAGCTCATGTCCAACCTCTCATCCATCAGCACCCCCAAGTGTCTTTTCTCAGGTTCATACTCTATCACTAGTATCAGGTTTTCCTTTCCTGCTTCTTCCATGGGCAGCTATGTATTTGCTCATGGAGAGATCATAAGTGAGCACCTTCTTCAGTCATGGGATCCATGGTCTGGTTGGTGGTTTGGGCCTTTGGCAGGGGTCTAAGTCCCAGAACTTCTGAGAAGAGCAAGCCCTGCTGTCTCACACTGTCCAGCTGGGACAGGCAGAGTCTGATCTTGCCAGAGCAAGGCACAGCTACTGGGTAAGAAACTCCTTTCCTTCTGAAAAACTACACACTCTCTGGGGCAGAGAGCAGCTTTATTCTGTATTTGAACCATACTTCCTATCACGTGTTTTGCCCGGTCCAGGGCAAACACTCTCTTGTGCTATTGTCAGTACAAATTCAATCAGCAACCTGGGTCTGAAAGCAAAGAAGTCACAGGAAAACAAGGAGAGAGAAGCAAACCAAGCAACCCTTTACAACTCTTAATTTACTACTAATTTTTTAAGCTAGAAACTGACAGTAGCATCAACCAGCAATGAGAAAGGTACAAGCACTATATTAGTGATGATGTTGACACATTTGTAATGATTGAAAAGTTCGGACTCAACGGGGAAGAAGTTTTCTTGTACATCATACATTACTGTAAATCAAGGTAAGTTTCAGGGCCATCCCATAAACAATATGGTTCTTTTCTGACTTGGTCTTTCCTAGCTTTTCTAAAAGCTCTGGATTGAGCCAGACAGTCTAAATCCTATTAAAGTCAGTAAATTCATGTATAAAGGAATGTTCCTTGGACTACAATAAGGTTTCCTACCAATTTTCCTTTGATTATATTACAGATGACAGTTTATAATAGAACTGCAGACTATGGTAACATGGAAAAAACCCATAAAATTTAACATTTATATTTTTCCAACTCCTTGTCAGACATCAGAGGGATTTAAAAAATTTAGCGAGGAATTTACAGCTTGACACAATCACATGTGCAGCAATAATAATATAAATATCAAATGTAATCTCCTTCATTCCATCCTTCCCCCACCCTTGAAAAGAAGCGAATTGGAGAAGTATTAAAAAATAACTTGGACTCCCAAGGTGAAGCTGATAATAAATATAAAAAGTCACAGGGAAATAATTTTTTCTCTCTGTGTGAGAAGGCTCATTCAGTATATTTGCTATATGTCAATAGAATAACTTTCTGAAAAATCTGTGCATAATGTATCTACCACCTTCTTTTTTTTCCCCTATAGGTAATTCTATACATGGGCCAAAGAGCTTTTAGAAGAATTTGGGTTCCCTCAAAGAGCAGCAAAATGTTTAAACCTCATACTTTGGCTGGGAATTTTTCCATGAATAGCTTATTAAAAGCTGTGGTTGCAAGCACTCCAGTATTTTTGCATGGGAGCACTTATAGACAGGTGAGTCATACAAGGAGCTTTCCTGAGAAGATTCACCTGAGTAAAATTATTCTTTTGCAAAACAGTGTGAAGGACTGGACCCAGTAACCAGATCACCATATTTTCCATGGCATTCTCAGTGGCACAGGCAGTATTACTGCATGGAGAATATAAACATTTCTTTGGTGTTAGTTCCTTCATAGTTTTGCTTTACATCATTGAACACACAGCCCCTTTTTGTACCTTCACCTTTTGCTAGAGGTATAGCACAGTTTTGCTATATATGTATTTTTCTTTCTACTGTTCAAAAGTCAAGACATTCAAAATTGTCTCTGAGAATGTTTTTTAAACATTATGCATGTATAATGAGAATAATTATATTTATGTATATTATACATCTGAAAGAAAAAAAAAAACAGCTTGACTCATGTTATAATAATAGACACTTTGTCTAAAAGACATTCAGAATAAAAAGACATTATGTGAACAATAGTTAGAAGTATGAGCAAATTCTCAAAATTAGGACTACAATGTATTGGTAAACATTAAGTTCAGACAAGTATGGAATTAAAATGTCTTATCAGATTGCCTGTAAAACTAATTTCTGAAACTAATAGAATTACCACAGAAATACAGTTTGACTGTACTAAAAAAGGCCTTTTTCTCTGATGAATCCCTTTGGAATTCCTCACTGCAATGCAAAAGGAATGGGTCTACCATACTTTTAGTGTACAGAGACCCAATTTTTTCAGCACCTCTCTGAGCTATGTCTTCAAACATTAGGTTAGGAAAGTTTGCCCCATCCAAGACTAGTCTCCTCATTAAAATCTTGTAGATGTTTTCTGTCTCTGGAGAATTTTTGGGCATAGATATGAAGCTGGAATACGAAAAATACAAGAAGAAAAGAAATCTAGTCTCATCCAACTTACAATCCAGACAACAAGGAGCCTGATAATGATGTAGTGAATGTTGGAGACAGGGAACTCAGTTTGAACTCTGAGTGCTTCGTGCAAAAACTCTCCACAGGTATGAGAGCAGCTTTAGACTGCAAGATAGGAGATATCTGAAAACTGTTGGAAATATTAAGCAATAGGGTTATGTGACTTCAGCTATGTCCTGTCTCCTACCAGGGAAGAAAATTTCTGGTTTTTGTACCTAGAGGGTGTAACTGAGGTTCCCCAAATTCCTCAGTAGTACAAACATATCAAGAAAACTGAGGGGAAAAATTGAATTTTCTACCAAACCCCTTGGTATGAAATCCAACCAGGGCTGAGTCTATAGAAGGAGTACAGAAAACCATCCTAGAACTGGTTTTGAAAGTTTAGAGGGCAAGCGTTTGTGCAAGAAGGGGTATGGTGAGAGGACATGGAAGTGTTGCAGAGAAAGCAGAAGGAGAGCTTGACTCCTTAAGCACTTTCTCAAGATTTGGTAGCATGATGGTTCCCACATTCACAAATATAATAAAGCACAATATAACCACTGAATTTAGTTGTTTGTCAGTGGTGCCAGGATGCTGTGCCTTTCAGTGCCACAGTACTTTCTGCCCTCTATGTTTGACTGGTGTCAACTTCATGGGGTAAGCAAAGGGCCCCTCTGTCCCAAGGAATAAGGCAAGGACTCTGATGGAAATATGAAAGGTTGGGAATACCCTTGAAGATGTGTGAGCAGCATTTTCTTAGCCTGATGGCAATACTGATAGTGTGGACTAGGCAGAAGATGAAGAGGAACAGAAGACAAGTCCATGTTCTTCCCAGTCAAAGGTGGGCAAGGATGGGAGGGTTCAGGCAAGGTTGATTGTCTTTCTATGACACTAAATGTAACGAGAACACCATGAATAGGTGGTATTCAGACTCTTGGTTGGTCAGAAGAGCTCTTTCTGTACACTGCCAATGCAAATGTTGTCAGAACATCTTGTTCAGCGCTAAGAGGATTACTCAACCTGAGTAAGCAAAAGCACTTTTTCTCTAACTGCCCTTAGGTTTTTAATTTTTTTGCCAAAGGACAGTGTAAAGAAGAACAGGAAAAATGGTTAGTGAATTTCCAGGTGTTGGGAGAATCAAGAACCTAATAGGTCACACCATATCATTCTGCTCTGAACAGCATGTGTGGCACTGTAAAAAAGGTATTCAGGTATGCATTTACAAATCTGTGTGCTGAAGTTTAGAAAAAGCTTACCTAAGCTGTTCTCCAAAAAACTTAAATTGTGTTTGAACATTTGTATCCATTGGTGGTTGTTCTGGAATGTTTAGGTCATTTTTCTTGCTTACTATTAGAAGGAATAATATTTGTGTTAGCAAACTTATGGGCATAATAAATTCAAAGGTCTAGATCATTTAAAACTAAGCTCAGAAAAAAACCCTTATTTTCGTAGGCTGGTTAATAAATATCTGCCAGATTCAGAAATTAGTTCAGTTTTTGACACTGTAGATCTGAAGTCTTGTATAATTATTTGTCTCTAGATTTGTTTCCAGAAAGACTGCCAGATCATCACACTGTGGAAGTACTATTTTCAGTTCTCTATAGAAATCAACATTTTGGTTGCTATTTAGGAATATTGTCATAGAGGAACAAGTAAAATGCTTCAGAAAATGTCTTGATAACACCTTTTTTTGATAACACCTTTTTTTATCAAACTTTCAATTACTATGAGCACCTAAATTTATTAGCATAGTTAATCTAATATTTTATAATGGTCAGTGAATTGCAGTACAGAGTAGAATCACAATAGCTGGATACCAGTCCTATGTCTGAAGTATCATCAAGGTCACATTGTTTAAAATTCTTTAATCATCATTATTTAATTACAATACTCACAAGAGCATCAATTTCTTTAATGTTTATAATAATGTAAGAAAAATAAATTAATAAATGATGGACAAGGAAACACACAATAAATGCTCGGTTTGCTAGTCACTATAATTTATGCACCTAGAGTTTTTCTGATGGCACTATTATAATGGCATTGGGATATTGTTACTATGTTTTATTAACTTGACTTTGCTATAAAGAAAAAAATCTTGAATTACACTCTGTGCTGACTTCATATCGAGTCATACCTCTTATGATTACTATAATCTTTTTTTTGCTCAGGATTTGTTATTATAATCCATAAAAAGTTAATCTAATGTTGAAACAAAGCTACCAATGTAATCAATCTTTGTACTTTTTTCAAACATTTTCAAATTTAGTTTTCTAAGGAAAAATATGCTGCAAGATAAAGAACTAGAGGAACCACAAGTGAATGTCAAAAAGATCCACAAGGATGGTGAACCAATCCTCTGCTTAATTATTCTGCCATTACGAACTGAGTGCGAACTGATAGTAACTGAAGTGAGAAAGGCACTAAAACATTTTCCAAAGAAACAGCTGCAATGAATCAAAGGAATGAAGATAAAATGACAAGGACATTTAATGACAGGATTGTGCCCCTGCCTGCCTTTCTGCTTAAAAAGGTCTGGCTGAATTCCAGTTAGAAATGATCCCAGCACAATGAATATACCATTTCTGTGTCGTGTATCTGGGTTTCACAGAGATATTTGAAGAATGCAGTTAAGCATCTCTTTGAAATCTGGACTGTTCCCAACCTTTCCAGTGCTCGTGACAGTCTGGGTTGAGCTCTTCTTTCTTCTTGTATTTTTTCCACTCTNCTGATCCCCCCCAAACAACAACAAAAAACACAAACAAACAAAAAAACAAAACCAAAAACCAACAAAACCTGTATTATTTAGGAGGGAGTGCCACTGGTAATGAACGCACACTGGTATTACACCTTATGAGGAAATCAAGTCTATGCAGGATCATCCCAGGCATTCCTTCTCTTCCTCACAGCCCTCTTTATTCAGTCCTTACCTAGTCACACCCTCCCATAACACACCATAGACCCCTCACCTGCTTTCTCAAAGATCAGGTGCAATGCATCCCAACAAAGAGGAAGTCAGGCAAAAATGCCAGGGGGCCTACATGGATGAACAAGGAGCTCCTGGACAAATGTAAACACAAAAAGAAAACCTACAGAAAGTGGAAGTAAGGACAGGCAGCCTGGGAGGAAGACTTGGAAATAGTTTCAGCAGTAAGGGATCAAGTTAGGAAAGCTAAAGCCCTGAGAGAATTAAAACTGGTCAGGGACACCAAGGGCAACAAGGAAAACTTCTGTAGCTACACTGTTGATGAAAGAAGACTAGAGAAAATAAAGGCCCTCTTCAAAAGGAAACAGAAAACTTCATTACCTGGAATATAGAGAATGTTGAGGTACTCAACAGCTTTTTGCCTTGATCTTCATTGACAGGTGCTCTAGCCACACCACTGAAGTCTCAGAGACAAAGGCAGGGACTTCTCTGTGGGAGAAGATTAGGCTTGAGAACATCTAAGAACCTGAAGGTGAACAAGTCCATGGGGCTTAATCAGATTCATCTGTGGGTCCTGAGAAAACTGGCAGATGAAGTGACTAAGTCATTATACATCATATTAGAGAAGCCGTGGCAGTCTGGGGAAATTCCCACTGACAGGAAAAGGGGATATATAACCCCCATTTTTAAAAAGGGAAAAAAGGAAGACGCAGGGAACTACAGGCCAGTCAATCTCACCTGAGTGCTTAGAAAGATCATAGAGCAGATCTTCCTGCAAACTATGCAAAGGCACATGAAAAATAAGGTCACTGGTGACAGTCAGGATGGCTTTACTATGGGCAAAATGTGCTTGACAAATTTGATGGCCTTCTGTGACAGAGTGACAGAGTCAGTAGATAAGGGAAAAGCAACTGGTGTTATATACCTGGACTTGTGCAAAGCATTTGACACTGTCCTGCTCAACATTCTTGTTTATAAACAGAAGACACAGATTGGATGGATTGACCACTGAGTGAATAAGGAATAGACAGTATGGTGCACTCTAAGAGTTGTGGCTAGATGTCCAAGTGGAGATCACTGACGAGTAGTGTTCCTCAGGGATCAATACTGGGACCGATGCAGTTTAAACTCTTTGTCAGTGACATGAACAGTGAGATTGAGGGCACCCTCAGCGAGTTTGCCAACAACACCAAGCTGTGTGGTGCTATTGACATGCTGGAGGAAAGGATGTCATCCATAGGACATGCTTGAGAGGTGGCTTCTTGTGAACCTCATGATGTTCAACAAGGCCAGGTACAAGGTCCTGCACCTGCACTAGAGTAATTCCAAGCATAAATACAGGCTGGACAGAGAACAGATCAAGAGCAGCCCTGAGGAGAAAGACTTGGGGGTGCTGGCTGATGAGAAGCCAGGTTGGATGGGGCTTTAAGCAACCTGGTCAAGTGAAAAGTGTCCATGTCCATGGCAGTGGAGTTAGAAATAAATAAACATTAAGATACCCTCCAACCCAAATCATTCAAGGATTCCATGAAATAAAGACATCCAAAAAGACAAAATCCCTTTTGAAGGTAAGTTCTTCCAAAGTTCAGTCACGTTCAGTGCTAAAAATGCACACCTTATTTATAATACTTTGATTTTTTTTTTCCCTGCAAAGTTACTAATGAAATTCCAGGTCATGATCTATTCATCTCTAAATTAACCAATTCTTACATATATACTTCGTTCGATTTTTCATGTTTTCCAGGCTTTGGGGATTTCTTGTAACTTCTCTTCAGTGTGGGAAAAGAACTGAACAAGATACCATATATCTCTAAAATGAAAAGCCAAACTAATAGCTAGACGCAATGGTATAATGTTGCTGAAACCATGATGCAAAGAAAATACTGAAAAAAGTATTTTTATCGTAAATAAATTTTGGATTATGTTTAAAAGAAATTGCATATTTAACTAATAAAAACTCATCATAAGTGAAATAGAATTTCACAGGCATAATATTGATTCTGTGTCCATTATCTAATTACTGAAAACTAGAATTGGGAAATATTCATAATCCTTTGCTGACAGGAACTCAGCAAACAAAATTATTCCAAGTCATGGAAGGATGGAGCCTAACTGGTACGACCAGGCTGCACAAGACCACAGAATCATAGAATATGCTGGAAAGGACCTGTTAAAGAGCTGAAGTGTTTGATCTGCAGTTGCCACATTGCATGGATGTTCCTCCATAAAAGGTTTTGGCTTCCTATCAAAGCTGAAAATATTTATGGGTTTGCCACTCAGTTTTTCCAACAATAGCCTAAGATTCTTATACCCCCTTAGGCATAAGGATGATATGATAAAATTGTTTGAACTACCTTCTCCCATTTCCTGATTGTTGGTTCACAACAGTTGCAACATAAAACTTTTATCTTCTGTTTTCTGAGTTAGTTCTGAATTAACACATCTGATTGTTACTATATGAAATGGAGGACATAGATTTAAAGTTTTACAGCAGTACATGTTTTTACTGTTAATTCAAATATGTAAATCGTTTCTCAACCTTTCTTGACTTTTTTTTTAGTATAAAGTAGATAAAAAATCAAGACAATTCACTTGTCTAAGAAATACTTCCATTAAACATACTGAAAATATGTGGTACACGCAAGACACATAATTGGAATCATATTGGAATCAATTTCACTTTTTTTTATTCTTTTAAGTGGAAAGACTCACAGTAAAAGGAAAGAAATATCCAATACCTTAGTTCAGAGTCCTCTGAAGACACTGGGAGATTTACCAGGCTAAAGTGAGAAGAGATTAGATTTTTAAACTATTCCATTTCTACCAGTACTTTTGGAAGGTGAAGCGTATTTTTGAAAGCCACCTGTCATGCCGTGCATAATCAGTGTGAAGGGTGAGCTTAGCATGTTTTTTCCCCCAGTAAATACAGCAATTACTGGCTATTGGGAAAGAGCAAAAGTATTTCCAAATTTTGAGCAACTTCTATAACCAGTTCTGAAAGAAAAGAGAAAGGGTAAAGGTTTGGATTAGGTTAAAATATTTTATTTCAGTATTTTTAAATTATCTGAGGATTTTTTTCAAAACTGCAATGAAGTTTTGTTTGTGTCAAAAAGAGGATTTACTAGAGCAGAAAAGGAATATGGTGAAGGTAAAGATGAATGTGTAATGCAGTTGCAAATGACAAGAGAGAAGAAAAAATATTTGAACAAGCAAGAAAGCACCCTCCAGTTCAGGAAAAGAGCACTGAGTCTTAACCTGTGTAGGTTAGCAGAGACTGGGGGCCTCCTGCCTTGTTCTCCCAAGTGTCCTGTCCGTGGCTCTTGGCAGGACCTCTTTCCATGTGATAAATGGAAATATCAGGGGTAAGGAGTGGTGACGTAAAACAGAGACAGGCACATATTTAGCTCTGCTCTGTGGTACTAATACAAGGTCTCTGAGACATTGTGGGTCCCCTGCCATTCTTGTTACAGGACAAGCATGAATGGTCCTTGCTTTAGGATGTGCATAAGGTCACAAACAAATTTAAGAGAGTAATGTAGCAAATGTTTGAAACACAGGCTGGCTTAAAGGTCCTGTGAGCTCCTCAACGGGAAAAAGCCCCTAAAATTACAGCAGCCAAAAGTTATGTATGAAATAAGCACATTTTTCCATATTCGTATTCTGTATTTCTGCACCTGAAATTATCTAGTGTATTGATAAATGAATTCATGCAGTTGATTTCACAAAGGCAGTCTGTATATCAATACCATCTGTGCACCGAAACTTTTAAAACACACAATATCAGAAAAAAATTGGCATTATAAACGTTGAAAAAATCTGAGTGGGTATTCCAGGTTTTCAAACTTTTTTTACCGTATTGGGTTTTCATTAGAATTTGGTGTAGGGTAAGTGGGTCGAATTTCTAAACCTTAAAATATCAGGCAAAACAAAAAATTATATCAAGTAAATCTCTATTAAAGCAATATCAAATCCAGAAGAAACATGTCATTTTGGATCTTCCGAATACTTTGCAAAGAATAAAATGTGGTTTGGAAAGAACTGCGGTATGCTTTGAAATTCCAGCTGAAAATCCAAGGAAGACCTATTTGTTTTCTTTTGTCTTTTCATGCAGGATTCTGGATTTATTATTTTTAGGTGTTTTTTTTGGGTTTGGGGGTTTTTTTAGGGTTTTTTTTCAGTGTCTCCAAAGTGTTTTCAGACCATTTTGTATGACAGGTTGAATCTGCCTCATTATTTTTGTTGCTAGGACAAATGAAATATTTGTACATGTTTTGTCTACAGTAACGAAGTTGTTATCAATTTGATGCGGGATATACAATAAACACATGGGCAAGCACGTGGTATTGTGGGGTGTGGATTAAATGCTTTTGGTGGTGATTGACAGAAGAAACAAAACTGAGACTTTTATGGAGGAAAGCAGTTCTTTACAGATTCCACTTTGTGACAGTTGCAGACTTGTTGCAACAGATATCTGAACATGACAGGCAGGTGGTAAATCACTAAGTCACACTTAGTTGTCAATGGGTTTGTGCTATTAAGTCACCAATGGCTCCAAAATTTCAGAGATAATACTGACTTAGGGATGATCTGCAACACTAGAAGTGAGGGGGGAGACACTCTCATCCCCCTGACATCAGGACTGTGACAAGACTGAAGGAATCCCTGAGGTCAAACTTGGCCCAAAGAATCTCTTCAAACACCTGCATCTTGAAAGAAATTTTCCATCTTTTCAGCTCCCGCTTTTCTGCCAGGGAAGTACAATAAATGTAGGAACATAATTCAATGCAATCTTTCCTAAAAGCTATGCATATCTTTCTCTCTAGTTTTTCTCAGTATTCAAAATATGAAAGAGAAAAAGACACAAAGTGAGTACATGGTGATCCTTCCCAGGTTTCGGATGTTGATTATTTGGAGCCTTCCCATGTTAAGTTTGCATTAACTGTTATAGTCAATAACTATCAATATATTTATTTCTGATTAATTTGAAGAATTGTCTATCTACATGGCACAGTTTCTTCTTAATGTGACACCTATTTACTTTTGCAATGAACTCCTTGTGCTGGTTGGATTGGAGAATGCCTGAGCACTGCTAAAAGGGCCAGAGGATCTGGATCACAATAAACCAGTTGTGTTAGTCTGTGTTGTCTTAAATTGCCAGGTGTTAGCTTATCTGGTTAACAGGAACTGTACCAGCAGCACAGTGGCAATATCTATAATAGAATTTCTAATGCAGTAATGTAGAAACAAGAAACAAACCCCAGGGTAAGTATCCATTTTGCTTCATTTGCCTAAATAATAGTATTAAGTAAGGCAGAAAAAAGGATGCAAAAAAAGGCTTTGCTGTACATTTATGATTAGTTCTTACATACTACACGATAGTATCTTATATAAATGGTAACTGTAGTTAGAAAAGAGACTCCAAGGAATTTTCTGCCCAAAACCACCTGCCACAGGAAAAAATGCTCAGCTCATGTGGTTTATACTAAATCAGAACCAAAGTGCTTTATTTCTATATAAATTATTCATAATTAACTGTCAATGAGTGAACTACACCTTCAGGACCAATATCAGCAATACAACCAACAAACTGCAATACTAAACACTCAAAAACAATCAGCAAACGCCTACAAACTTCTAATCACCCTTGTACAGCTAATCCAGGATGGTTTCAGTTTCACACATACACTTTTGTGTGCATGCTCAACCACTGTTTGGCTTGCAAGTTCATTCCATAAAACATTACAATGCACACAGCAGGGAGGATGGTCCCTGGGCTCATGTGCATGTCTTCTAAGTGTAGGTACCCCTTTGCACCTTCCCATGCTGTCACTTTGCTGCCTGCATCGTTTTCAAGAATAGAGGCTGTATGGGCATCCCTACACAAACCTATTACTGGCTTGTTGTGTCCTTTTCCTGAGTCACACTGTGCCACCAAGATGCAGACATGCACCTGCTGACATGCAGAAATAAGGATTTATAAATATTCCTTTAAAAAAGCAAAGCAATTCAACAATGACAATTTTTCATAAACTGGTTTATTCCTCACAGGAGCTTCAAAACTGGATTCTTTACTAGGGAATTCCTATCAGAGATCTTGGAAAACTTGTAAAATTTCCTTATACTTCAGCAGTCTGTTTTAGTCATTGCCATAGTCTTTCACCACTAACAGTCTCATTAAATAGCAAGGAGAGCAGAAAGATGGTTTTGTCAGCTTGAAAAACAATTTATTCAGTTTATATTTGCCTTATTTAAACAAAAAAGAAATAATACATTAAAATTAATTGAAAATAAAGCCTCTGAAAGTATAGGTTGCACATATGTGATTTGGAGCTAGCCTTGCCACTCCATGTGAACCAGGGCTTCACCAAAGCAGCCTGGAGAGCATGGTCTGACTTCAGCACAATGCATGGCCTGTCCAATGCTTTCTGTTTACAGCAGAAACCAGGAAAGTTAGGTAGGGCTTTAAAAATGTTTTGAGGCATGGAAATGTGAAGCAGTAATGGTAGACTGTAAAATGGTTGATTTTTGTGTCTTAATGGTAGCTGGAATTACCAGCGCACAGAATATTCTTCACTTCTGTTGATGTCGGTGATGCACCTCCTGACCAACACCCTGCACTGCAAGCAGCTACCTCACTACCTCTGCCTTAGAGCAGTATTTTGGGTTTTTTTGTTGTTTCTAGTTTTTTGGATTTGTTCTTTTTTATTTTTTTTTTTTTTTGGTTGGTTGGTTGGTTTGGTTTGATTTTGGGGTTTGCCTGGGTTTTTTGTTTGTTTGTTTCTGCTTTGTGTTTTGGTTTTTGTTTGTTTGTTTTTTGTTTTGTTTGTTTGTTTTGGGAGGGTTTCTGGATGTTGTTTTGTTGTAGGCTTTTAAAGTGATTTTTGGAGGGTTGATTTCTCAAAGGCACATGATGAGGAGTATTCATATCATTTACTAGAGCACCTGACAACACAGCTGACACTAGGAGGCCATGGCACAGGGATTGCTGAGCTTTTCTGGTGGGAAAAGCAACTGACTGCCCACTAGAGCAGCCTGATGGGAAACCATGGATGTAGCTTGGGGGTTTCCCAGGGACCAACACAGTTGCTGGTGCCCAAAAGGTCCTGTAAAGGTCTGGGTTAGGCATGAAGTTTTGGAGAGGGATTTCCTGATTTCTTTATTCATAATTTATGTTTAAAAGGAGATAAATAGTCAAAGATAGAGGTTTAATTTTGATGGCAGTTGCACTGGTATAAACCAGTGGGAAGCAATGGAGTCACCCCATCACATCTGGGCAAGTAAGGCTGGGCTCAGGCAAGAAAAAGAGGGGAGGACTCAGATTCCCTCTGTATCCTTACTTCAACTGTGCTTCATTTTAGCAACTGCGTTTGCTTCCTCCATATCATAAATATTTCATCTTCCTTCAGCCATTGAGTTCATCATTTAAACAGGAAGGCATTTAGCAGTGCTGTTCTCATTCAGTTTAAAGATGTACTTCAAGCACAAGATTAATTTCTCCACTGATGTAAAATAGTGCAGCCCCACTGGCTCTGGGAAAGCTGCTTCCCCAAGTGCCAGTGGCCTTTCTGCTTCCATTACTTCCAGAAGAAGCTCCAGGTCCTCCTGGGAACTCCCCTTGCCACATTGCCTCCCCCAGGCGAGCTCAGGGCTACACAGGGTCGTCACGCAATGGGCTTGTGCTGATCGCAACTCAACGCTTCACTCCTGCAGCCCCAGGCAGTCCCTGCTACTGATATTGCAGTGTGCAAGCACCAAGCTGAGATGCAGCTGAAAATGGGCTGAGGCTGAAAATGGGCATCACAATGGCAGTCATGGCAGCATATTCCTTCTGAGACTGAAAGTATCTTACCCTGCCCTTCACAGACTGCACATCCCTGCCACAGGAAACGGGAATAACACAGGAGCTGTGACCCAAAGAAATATAAAGAGCATGTATTCAGGTTTAGTTAGTCCAGAGTTCTGCCCACGAAAGCTTGTGCAACCACACTATTCTAACTTGATTGCACTGGCTCATGTAAATTATTTAACTGAAGTTTCCCTTTGGCATTACTTCAATGGGTGACCGACCACATACAAAACAAAACAGAGAGTTGCATTCGCCTCAAATGCAACAAATTTTCATGTTAAGAAGAGAAATTTTACTCTTCAGGGATGATTATCACTTGCTTTTCCTCTTGTTTTCTCTGCTTGACAAAGCTAGGAAAGCAGGGGTGCTAAGTCATATCCATATGATAACTCCAGATATTCAAGAACTTTAAAAGTGTAAAATTGGATATGAACATCAAAATGTGCCTTATATCCTACATCCATATTAAAATACTCCCAGTCTTCTAAATATTTTGATCCATTGCAACAACTCCTACAATGTGTAGTCATAATGAAGGAAGGTTTTAAACAGTCATCTCTAAGCAAGTAGCACCGTAGCCCAACAGAGTGAGAATTCACTAACTCTTGATTTAGTTCATGGTGAGCTCCAAGTGTTTGGCTTTATTTTGCATCAGCTCTGGAATGATGGGTTCTAACCAATGTCTGGAATCCTTGCCCCAGGATTGTCAGCCACACTGAGCAGCCATCAGCCATTCAGATCAAGCGAGAGAACAGTCTAGCCCTTTCTGAATTCAGGCAGAAACAAGAAACATCCCTAACTGCATCTCTGCTAAGACAACCCATTTCCTCAGGTCTGTAAGGAACTGGATGAACACCATAACCCTGCAACGTCCCCTTCTCTCTGGTAGGTCTGTATTTCATGTCCAGCAAAATATTTGCTAGAAAGCCAGAGAAATGGCAAGCTTAGATTACATTTTGCCATACTATCAAATAATTCACAGTGAACTGGAAGCCATTCAGGGAAGATGAAAATAAGACCAGAAAGATAAATCATTTACAATCTTGTAAGCAAGTCACATATAATCTTACACAAGAAAAGAAGGGAGAACTATTTTCAGAACTGGATGCAAAAAAAGGCAATAAATGAAGAAGAATTATTGTGTTTTGTTCTATGAAGTGGAATTACAAAAAGAGAAAAAGAATACTTTTAACTTACTACATCTGAAAAATGGAAACCAGCCACAGGCTATGAAAGGCTTGAAAAACCTCCCTTAACAGCAGACTACAGGCCTTTTGAGTTTTGAGATTTTTTCCCCCACTGTGTTTTCCTTTCCATTTCCTTTTTTTTTCTACTTTGTGTATTGATCCCTGAGTAGCAAACTCAAGAAATTTAAAGAGTATTTGAGTTCAAAGGAGTATTCACATGAATATGTGTGGGTTGACCAGAGCTCAAATAAGGGGGGAAGAAGGCAGAATAAGTTACAAGCTTCTGAAGTTAGAAATTTACCTTCTGATATATCTGTATAGACTACGTTAGTATGGGAGATTGTAGAAATAATTGTGGATAGTTTGAAGGAAAGATTTCAAATGTGAAAATGTGTCAATTGCCTCAGAGTGAGGCTTACACTCAGGGGAACCGGGTAGCAGTCTGTAAATGTGCAAAGTGAATAGACCCCAAGGACAGAATACAATTACTTAGGAGGTAATGAGATGAGATTAAGAAGGGAATATTTAGACAGAATGTCAGGAAAAGCTTGAGCTACTTTGAAGTGTTGAATAGCCTTGTAAGGGAAACCTGAAAGCACAATTACTTGAGACATTTAAAACTGTGAGTACGCTCACAATTGCTGCAGGGAACACATCTCCCTTTGCAGCAAGATAGACTGAACAATGCAGCCAGATTTCTACCCTTACTTTTTTTTTTTTTTTTTTTTTTTTTTTTTTTTTTTTTTTTTAACATGATCCAGAGCACAGTGCAATTCAGATGCCCAGACCCTGTAATGACAAGTAACACAAAGGGCACTGTAGTGGTCAGCGGTCTGAGGAAGGTGCTGTGTGGGTTGCAACAAGCATTAGACAGTTTTTGCCTACTGTATCTCCCAGCTGCAGAGACTGGTGAGTTATTTCAGTCCATACTCTGTACTATCTGTGTACACATACATCACCTTATTGAGCCCTTAAGACTATCACCAGTAGCATTAAATAGCACTGGGATGTGTCCCAGGCAAAGAAAAAAGAAGAAAAGGTGCCTCTAGGGCTGGGAACCACTCTTTGCTCCCAAGTGTAGTTCCTATGAGTGTGTAGCAGTGCAAAAGAGGGCAGAATGAGCTGATTACTTGAAATCTTTCCCAGTCTAGTGATTAGATCTCAATTCAGTCTGCCATCAATCCAATTCAGCCTGTCAGTCTCAGCAGTCACCAACCTTTCTACTGGTCTGCCATGAAGCCAAAAGAATATTAGAAAATGGATCTGTGGTGCACCTTGTTAATTGAGGTTGCAGATGCAAAAAAGTTGACATGGAGTCAGGGAGAGACTGGACAAGTATCAAAACAGAAGTTTGTGGAGGATTACTAAATATTATAACCACACCAATCTGAGGAAATTTCTGTCCTGAAGACAAACAGAGACAGGAGAGCAGTTTGAGGATGCACTGTGCACATTTGCTTTGCCCTTACAGTTCCTCGGGTAGCTGTTTCTGGCCTTTGCTGGACACTGGGCTAAACAGACTCCTGTAATTCTGAAACAGAGCATCTGTTAATATACTTTCATCTTCTTAACTTTTTCAAAAGCTGTATGAAACTCTGCCTGACTCTGGTCTCCTTTTGCTTATCATTTTTATGGTATGATGGTCAGGGAATTAGAATAAATAGAGTCGTTCGTTACAAATCCCTATATTATTCCTATTCTAAAGATGCTGGTGATTTTACTGAAAAAAGAGGAGGGAAAGACACCTGCAAAGAGCTGTTGAGGAGTGGGATTGACTAGTCCTTTATTTAGATTTGCCATTTGCTTTATATAGAATTTATTTAAAGAGATTGATGTAAACAATAGCAATGGTAAATGGCATTTTTTAACATCTTTTGTGAAGCTAATGACTAGGATGTAATCTGATGAATGTTATATTATTAGCTAATTTTCCGTGTGTCTTTGTTATCACATTCTAACTGGTTTTAATTGTTTAGCTTTTAACTGGTTACATGAAATTTGAATAACCTAGAAAAATTTAATTGCTTTTTACCTTAAAAAGGATGCTTGCATGTCCAGCTTTGGGAGAAGACAGTTCTTTCATATTCACAGAAAAAAAATATTATTGAAAACAGCACTAATGTAGAACACTAAATAATTGGCAGACTGTACCTGTGTTATTTCTGCAAAGGCAATTCACCAAGATTTTAAAGTGATCTGAATGTAAAAAAAAACAAACAAATAAACAAAACAAACCACAAAAAAACCCACAACAAAACCACAAAACTAGGAAAAGGTGAAGATATTGAAAAGAGTTAAAGCAGGTCATTAACATGCCTAAAAAAAAAACAAAAACACACACACAAAAAAACTCAAGCATTTCTAGACCCTCTTTTATTCTAGGTTTAAAGTAAATGTAAAGAAGTACTTTGCCATAGAATGGTCATTTCTTGAAAACATTCTTGAAGATTGTTTATCCTTTTTTAAAGAATCCCAGGCAGGATATTGAACAAGCACAACAGTCATGAGCCACAAAGCTGGAGAGCTGAGGACCCTTCTGAGCCACATACTCATTAGAAGATCAGTGTTATGACTCTGCGCAATTAGAACATCAGCACTTTCCATTTCATTAAGTTCTGCTACTGAAAAGTGGTCCAGGTGAAGAAGAATCAGTATTATTATGAACCAAAAGCTGTCTAGAAAAGAGAAAAGAGGAACATAAGTGGGGAATTTTGGCACCTTAATCAGAAGGTACCTCAAAGATATCTGCCATCATATATACTTAAGAATCAGGAAAATTAAAATAAATCTGCAGATAAGATTGTGTTAATTAAGCTGAGTGAGATTGGGGAAAGCTATAACAATCCTAGTAAGTAAAAATCTAATGAGTTAGGTGAATGGACAATGTACAAGTGAGAAAATGTATCTTTACTCTTACTTGACAAGGTTCTTGCCTAATAGTGTTCATTTGGACAAGTGTTCATGGCAAAGAAGGAGAACAAGCAATAACAATTTTCTTTTTTTTTTTTCAGGAAAGTAAATTTTCTTGTTACCAAATTTTGTTTGAGCTGTGATTGCTCCTGCAATGGGTTGCCATGCTTCACTCCGAAGAGAAGAAACAGATGAAGACAGAAAATAAAGATATTTTTAAGTCTGAGCTAGGTGTGTACATTTTCTGTGTACTCTGAACATGTTTCTGATGTATGTTAAGAAAATGCAGCTGCAATTCCTTGACCTTAGGTGCCCCTTCCTAGTGAAATCCAGAACAATATAGATACTGATCCAATTTTTGTTGAAGGACCAAACCCTTTAAGGCCCTGGCTAGCAGGGAAAAATGCAGGGACCACTGTGCTTTTACATACTTTTGGAACACACTCACCTCATCTGATTCCCTGCTTGGGCTATCATCCCTGGGTGTTAGCTGTAGGAGAATAGTCCTATTCAGTCCAAAGGGGTATTACTGAAAATTACAGTTAAGCACCGTGTTGAGGTCCTGTAGTTCTTCGAAACAGTAGTTGAAATAGTTGCATCTTTGTAAGGCATTGTTATGGTCCAAATTGGGTGTCCCATGAGGAAATTCATAGATTGGGTCTGGAGGAAGCAAAGATGTGTTGTGCAGCGTATACTGTGACCCTCATCCACCACACATCCTCAACAGTCCTTTAAAAGTGCACATCCATTAGCATTACACTGCAACTAAACAGTCTGCTTTTTGAGTGGATCTTTTTGCCCCATTCAAGGTACCCCAGAGCAAAAAGAACAGGGAGCACACAAACACAGTTCCCTGTCAGAGTGGAGTAAACTAAATGATGCACTCCAGGAGGGCACCTGATGCAAATCCAGGTGATAGTGGGCTTTCCACCAGTGGGATCAGACTACAGCTAGCAAAAAAGCTCCCTTGAACACAGGGAGTGTAAATACTGGATCCTCAGGCCATCTGTTTTCCTCTACAGTTTCTTTTCTACTGCACCACACTTCCAAATGTGAGAGCTGCTGGAGTACACTGGCTTAACCTTCCTGCCTCTCCAGCCTTTCCAAGGAAAAAGAAGTTACACAAATAGATGGAGCCAACAAGGTTAATGAGGTGCCAAAATGTAACCAAAGTGCAGACCATTGTCTGTGGAACTCACTTAGCCTGGTGTAAATATGGCCACGGAAGTCACTCAAGTGAAAATTGCTTTACAAATAAAGTGCTACTCAGTGTAGTAAAAAGAGACAGAATTTGACCATCAGTATTTTGTCTTACCTATAATGCTGTGATTCTTCCAAGTTTGGCCATGGTTTTATATAGTTTTATGCATGCTATCCTTCATCCTTAGCCAAAAGGTGCCAGAAAAAAAAGTAGATCATGGTCTCGTAGCCTGCAGAATAAGTTGACTCCAAGCCAGGCACACGTTACAACACACACCTGTTGGGGCTTTCCAGGTTTTTCTTGATACCATCTTAAACAATATCAGGGCCTCAGAGAAATGTGAGAATGACTTTGGGAAAAAAAAAAAAAAAAAAAAGTTTGACTGTAACTACCAAAGCAGTTAAATGGCTCATTGAAAAACTTACTCCTATTAAGAAACAATGATTTCTCTCCCCCTCTCCCCACACTCTTTAATCTGCAACATGCAGTTGCAAGACAATCCAGCAGAAACAGTTCAGCTATTTCAATGCAGTACAGCAACTGTTTCATTTCTTATATTTTATGATTCTAGGTTAAAGGAGAGCTGTTTCAAAGCAGTATTTAACCTAGAAGCTTTGTAAAAAAGAATGGGATTTCAGTAAATCAAGTGTGTGAGTTGTGTCTGGGGCAGAGGCTTACAGCAAGGCAGGCCATTCTTTTCAGCTTTCACGAGTATGTTTCTTCTACATGGGCCTGATTCTGCGAGGTCTTTTCAAGTTGAAATGCATAGTTCCCATTCAGGAAATTTCCACTGAGGTCCCTACTGCACTCACTGGGAAAAAATATTCCTCATCAGGAGCAGAAATTTCAAAATATTTTCATCTAGAAGCAACAAGTCAGAATTGTTTCAGTACTTGTCAGGTAACAAAAGATTGCCATTGCCATTGCATTCTGTATCAAAGATAAGAACACCAAACTCTCTCTGAATAGCCAAAGGTTTATTTACCCTTCTGGGCAGACATCTTGATGCTGTTATACTGCTTCTTCTGCTGTTTTCTGAACATGTTCCACTTAGCATATCTCACCTAGAGCCTCACCTTACACTGCAGGTAGTCCTAGAGCAAAGAAAGTCCAGCAGGTTTCTGAGGAGCTCTCCCTTTTGCCCCATATCTCTCTCTCTTCTTTCTCCCTCTCAGTCTCCTCAGCACATGAGTTTCAGAGATCCTCCCCCAGGTCCTCCCATACCTCCTCCAAGAAAGAGGCAGTTTGCACAGTGACAGGCTGATAGACACTAATTCAGGCTCTCCAACCAAAATGACATGGGTGAGTGGCTGGTGACTTTGAGGATGTTATGGACGTGTTGCATGCCAGAAACTGCCAAACTCTACCCTCCTTTCCCACATATACACCACTAATCTGAGAGTCTGTGCTCAAACCAGATGATAACTTTCATGAAATTCATAGAAATCTAGCACATAAAACACGTTTGTGTGTGTCTAAGTGGGACCGAAATCAGACGATGAATTTAAACCAGCTTATACAGGCAGGCTCTCAGGTGAGCAACAGACAGGTAAGTGCCATAATCACATGTTTCCTTTTGAAATCAAGCTGAAAAACTTTTCTTGGGGAGGGCTGATGTGTTTTGTTTTGCTTTAAATAAATTAGAAGAAAGATGTGGAACAGCTTCTAGACACAGCTGAGAAGGATATGACTTTTCAACCAGGAAAGCAGATGATCTTAAATAGGATGTGATAAAAACCTACCTATTCATACATTTGTTACCCTGTTATTGTTGGTTGAGCCTGTCTTCACTCATACTACTAGGCCTTCTAATTACCACTCAATCAATTAAAAATCTCCAAGGAATAATTGATGGTGTCAATGAGCCAAACACTTCTAGTTCAGGAAAAATTAAAACCAAAACAAAAGGAGAAAATGGGTAACACTCCCAGCCATAAAGTTAAGCAGTCAGCAGTTAACTGCATACTCCCTTCCCTGTCTTTCCTCGGCCATCTTAGTGCTGCCAAATCTCACACTTCAATTCTCACGGATCAGTGCCTTGCCAAAGAGAGAAGAGAAAAAGACTGAGAGACAATAAAGGAATTAGCAGAATATCTAGGTTATACAAAATAAAGATGAAAAGAACTCCATTGCGGAGGAGAAAGAGGTAGAAAGCTTTCTGGTTCCTTAAGGGAAGGTCGGTGCTATAAAAGGTTGTAGAAAACAGGGAAATGGGAGAACAGTATAGAACAAAACATGGAGAACCTGCAATGGAAGTAAGGAGAAGAAAGAAAAAGAGAGAAAAATGGTTCAGGTGAATGAGAATAAGCTTCAGGTGAAGAATAAGCTCTGCAAGAAATTCCTAAATACCTCAGGACTGCACTTCAGCAGAACAGGAAAATGAACCTCATGATGTATGCTGAGAGTAGGAAAGCCACAAAACATTTATTTATCACAAAATTTATTCAGCTTCTAAAACCCAGACCAAGCAAGCTACCTGCATACTCTCTGCCTTCCCTCTGCACACTGCTTCTAGCACTGACATCCCTGGCAGAAAGTCAGATGGGTCTCAGACGGATTTGGTCCTTCCTGGAAATTCCTCCGGGGGCTCCAGGTGAATGATTTGTGATTCTCTAAGCAGGAATATATTGATCTTTCCTCTCTGACTACTGGGAACTCCTATAATTTGAAACTGAACTCTTTAGGAGTGATTTGACCTCTCTGAGGAACCAGCCAATATTGATCCCCTTAGCATGAGAGTGATCTGTACTGCAGTACACCAAACAAGTCTCCATCCATGCCCAGTGTTTCTCATGCAAGCATATTCATGAGCACCCTGTCTACCTCTGAGCATAACTGCGTTGAGTAGCCAGGGCACAGTTTCTATTAGGTTCACAGATTATTCCTACTTCTGTCACACAAGTGCTGCTACACATAGCCATGGAGGAATTTTAACCCATTTTGTAACTCTAACTGCCCAGGCAAATTGTAAGATACTTAATTTATTTACGGCATGATTTACCCCACATTTCAGTGAGTGAGTCCTTCAGACATACCTGAATAAGAGCTGTTGAGATGTTTTTGAGATAAGTTAAGACAAATCCAGTAAATGATTAGACATGAGACCTCTGAGGGATGCTTGGATATGAGTGGAAGTGATACTGGTAACTCAAACAGGAAACTTTTTTTTTCCCAGTGAGAGAACACTCGAGCTCCAAATTACACAGCACAGTGCCTTATTTTTGGAGACAGAAATCATCATCCTTACACTTCACCATTGTAACTGTGTGAAAGGGAGTTGTTAACTCTGGTATACCAGTCCTCTGTTGTGCTTCTGGCCTTCCATGGCCATTTGTGACTGGCAGGATGTGCAGCAGCCTTGGGACTGCTCTCCAGCAGCACATGGGGTGAGAACTGCCCAGCAGCCACTCTGGGAAGCTCTGGCTTAGCTTCTACAATCTGCACCATTCACCAGACATAGAGTCATACAGTGAATCTCAATAAAATTGTCTGAAGAAATAATGCATTAAAAGTCACTTTTCATGTTTTCTGAAAGGTGAAAAACTGACCAAATTTATCTCAGGTTTTAATTACTTGAGGTCAGTCAACTAAAACTACATCACCCAGTAGCACAACAGTCTTGTGGTCTGCAAACTTCATGGGCTACTTTTAGCCTTCAGTGAAAGACAACAAAGGAAAAGCATGTTTTCCTCTACTAGCTTGTTTATGTCCACTGGGTTTTTTTTGTGTGACTGCAAGTGGAAAAAGAGTTGGAAAACAACTCAAACCCTGAACTTTCCCAATCATAGAACTGAACAGAAACTCTATCTCCATGACTCAATACAGAGTCGTTATAATATAGATAATATCAGTGGAGGTACTTGTAATTTTTCAGATATTTGTCACCACATTGTATGATTTCTCTACCAATATTATCATTTCTAGAACAAATACAAGACTGTAAGCTCAACAGAACAGCTTGTTTAGTATCATGTCAAATCCTCTTTAAGGCTAGATTTAAAACAAAACCATATTTGATTTTTTGGGGGGACAGAGGGTCATGGACAGGATAATGAACTATACAAACTGAGACTAGAAAAGACCACATCATATGAGGTATTGAAATGAAACTATCTGACTTCTTACTGTATGCAGATTTCAGCCTCCTCTATGCCCAGAGCATCTCTGTAGGTATGTGTGTGTCTGAACACATGGAGAGCACCTTGCACAGACCAGCTCTAGCTGTGAGGATTTTAGTCTTCAACGTCTACAGTAATAGAAGTAATAAGTCAAAAAACCAAAAAATAGACTAAAGGTAAGAGAGGCACAAAACCATTATTTTTTTTCTTTTATTTCATAGACACTGCCTGAGCCACTCATCACTTAGCCATATTAGTTAGCTGGTGTTTTTCTGATTCCTTGGTTGTATCAAGGCTTGAAACACTGGAGTAAAGGCAGGATAGTGTTCAGGAACATCAGTTTTCAGAAGGTCTGTTCCTCACCCATGGAGCACCATGGGCATTGAGGCAGGGACAACATATGTTTACTATTATACATAATACTTCAATTTATTCAGGCTGCAACAGTGTTGAAAACAAACCTGATATTTTCCATATGCAGACAAAGACATAGTCTCTTTTCCTGAGAGCTTACAGCCTAGGAGAAGATTTAGTAGAGGGAGAGCAACAAGTCCTGGCTAACTGAAGTGGAAACCACAGTCAGCACTCCTCCATGACAGACCTTCACCTTCCTCCTGGAGCAAGGGTGCCATTGCACTCCACCACTTTCCCCTGCTCCTGGACCCTGTGTGCCAAAGTTAGCAGCCAGCTGTGGCTGAGACATCCAAATGCCATGTGGCAGCTTTCATGCATGCCTCTGTAGAGGACTGGGCATGTCCCATTCACCTTTGTGGTGCTGCGTGCCTTCTACACTTCTGCATGAGCTGGTGCTCTAGGTGTGTCCAGTGCTGGGACTGATGGCTGCCTCTCGTGTCTGGGCAGAGGAATTTTCCAAGGTGTGTCAACTGGAGTTTTAACTTGCATTTTTCTTAAATGAGAAAACTCTGACTGTACCAAATAATAATTGTGAAATAAATAATTTGTGGTATTTTTTCCTCTACACTCAGTTGTTGAAGTACTTTTTAATTTTATTTTTTTTAAATTTTACTTTATTGTGAGCAACTCAGTTTAGGAAAGCCTTTTCTTCAGCTGCTCAGCTTCCAGCCTCTAACAGATTTTCCCTTCTGGAGCCCGTTCCTTCACCCCATAGTCTAGCAATTCCTTGCTGTTATTTTGCATGTGACAATTAGACCTGGTTTTGTGATGAAAAGAACAGAAGAAAGAGATACATTTATTTTAATGTTCCAGAACCAAATACATGGGAGAGGCAGCTCCCTTTTTTCAAGGGAGGACACCAAGTCTTACCACTCTGACTCAGAAACCCTTTGAGCAAGGGAAAGTTTGAAGAGCCTTTAGGATAGGAGCCCTCCCACACTGCTTGCACAGATACATATCCGATCTTATCTTTCATCTGAAAAGGTCTCCAAGGCAAAAGAAAACAGAAATACAGTTTCATAGCTAAAGCAGTAACGCATCACATGCTGAAATGCAGTCTCATCCCACTAGAGGGTGGTCTGGTCACCCTCATGCTACAGCTGAGGTGTGCAGGCAAAGCTTTCAGAAAGCTTGTGCCCACTTTATTTAATACACAGCAACATCAAAGTATTTCTGTCCTGAGATTTTCCAAGTGCCTCATGTTCCATCCTCAACACTGAAACTACCCTGTTATTTAAACAAATAAACACATTGCACCTCTCACCGAAGATCTGGCAATCTACAAATATCAGCATGCTCTCAAGTGTTCTACAAATGCTGCAACTGTGGATGTAAGAAAGAGCAAAACAAGGCTAACCATTAAAGAGTGCAAAAATGCTTGGCTTGATACCACTTTGAAACCTTTAAAATCTGTTTATGCGATTTATATTTCTTCACATAATTTTCTCAGAAAGCTGGATTATTACAAGTAAAACAAGGCAAATTCTTATTAGCTAGTCTGTGCATCAAGTGTCTGTTACAGTGAACCAGAAATGGCTTTATGACAAGAGATGAACTGGAATCTCTTCCATCAGGTTTGGGAGAGTTGGCAGTTAATCTCACACCCGCTTCATGAGATTCACCAAAAACACCTTCCTCTGCCAAGCTGCCCCTCTCCTTTGTGAGCCATATCACCTCTGCTTCCCTTCCCAGGATGGCCTGGTTGTCTCTCTTTCTCCTCTTTCATCTGTTCAGACTCAAAAGCACACTTCCCCACCTCCATGCTTCGTAGCCCAACCTTCAACCTTCAAAAATGTTGTTGTTCCTCTTGTTCTTCCTTCTGTGTTGCATGTTGTGATCAGCAAGAAAAAGTAGTTTCAGCCTGCTTTCTGTTCCTGTCCCTTCTGATGCTAAGAAATCTTTTAGGACCTTTTCAAGGAAAAAAAAGGTACAGCCTCACATCATGGAACTGAAGTTGCATCAAGCATCAACCCAAAGACCATAGCATTCAGTCAGAATTTCAAAGATATTTCAGGGAATTTCATCCAGTGTCTTTTCTCCTACCTGAATTTCTACTCGTGTGGGAATCCTCCCATTTACTCTCATGACAGTGGGAGTGAAGAAACAACACATAGCATAAACTGTATTTGTGTATCTTCACAAAACTTTCTCTGTTAGGAGTTTTTGTCCCAAAATGAATTGGGCTTTAGATCCTTTTGCTCTGATCCTTGTTGATTCATTTTCTTAAGTTTTGTTTTCCAACTGTAGTAATGTATAAACTTCAAAAAACCTGTGGTGGAAGGTATTTCATCCACAAAAATTGCCAGTATCTAAGGATGTTCCAATGTGGATGCAAGCTTACTGGAAAAAATGTGAAGACTGACAGTAAACTATAACACCACTACATTAAAAATAGTATACTCGTATTTTGAATGATACAGGAACAAATATAAAGTATTTGGGGGAAAACATGCTAAATTTGCATGAGTTTGCTTTCTCATCCATTTTAGGAAACATTATTAGCCTGTTTGGTTTTGTCTGTTCCGCATAGTTCAGACAGCAAAAATGTTAAAAGATTAAAGAATTCATTATTAACCTCATGGCATTTGAATCATGTCAACAGATACAACACAGCTGCCAATGATAATCAAGACTATCTTCAGCTGTGAGTTTGGATGCAAATGACAACTAAACAGAATGGTCTGTTCTGATGCAATATAATGAATTACTACATCATTCATCTGGTCTGTATAAACACAACATGGCAAATAAACTATTTTCTCCTCATAAGTTCTTCACACTTCAATGTCTTGAGAGTTATATAGGATGTGGCATATTTGGCTCTTGTAGTGAGGAAGGAAGTGATAGGAATGGGAAGTGTGACACACAGGTCTTACAAACAGATTCAGACTGATTGCCTCCGTGTGCTTCTCTCTGGTGGCAGCAAAGTTTTGGATGGGTGGTGTTGTCTCTAATAGGTAATTGCTCTATACTTAACTATTAGGATACATGAGTAGAGCTGTCCTCCAGGTTGGTTCCGACATCTGGATACCACTGTTATTGGGTTTGGGAAGAACATTTGGTCCTCATTTAAAACACTGCAAACACTATCATGATGTAGACTGTGAAATTTTAAGACTACTACTGTTTTGATTATATTCTGAGATAAAAAATAAAAGCAAACAGCTCTCTAAATGATGTAAAAGTGCAAGAACACCAGCACCCTTTAACAAACATCTCTGCAGCAGGTAAAGTGGCAAGGTTTTTTTTTAAACAAAACTTACCCAAGTATGGAACTGATGTATTTGTTTTCTGCTCCCCATGTGAACTTATAATGGAAGGGAAGGGAAAGATCACAAATTCCAAATGTAGTTAAAATTAGCAAGGCTATCCTTTTAATGCTGTTTATCAAAATCCAGGGCTCTGCACCACCATATTTTTGTAACCCAAATTAATTAGGTATTGACTTGTTTTTTCGTTCAATTAAGGTATAATTAAATGGCAGTGGTCTGCCTCTGAAAAGTAGATGAAAAGGTTCTGGTAAGAATCTCTAGGTTAATCCAGCTGCTTAAAATGTGTGTTGTATTTGACCATTTGCCAAGAGACTCTGTGAATACATGAGCCAGCTGGCACGGGGAGGGCTGGTGGGAACCTGTCATCTGTTTAGGACAATGGCTGAAGCTTTTTTAACCAAACCAGGTTTTTAAAATACCTAAAAATGAGACACCCTACCTTGGCAACTAAGGAATTACGGCAGAAATGAAATCCTAAGAATTTTCTTTCCATCTTAAAATATGAGTTTTAACTCATATTCTGTGAACTTCTGAACTAAGTTGTTTATTTAGATTACTGTCAAATGCCTGGCAAAAAGACTCAATTCATCAAAGCCTTATTTTTGCAATGATGAAGTCCAAGTTTGCTATTCTGACAAATATGGCTATTCAGGAGGAAAAAGCTGTGTTGATGTGCTGAATGGAGTTGCATCACCAGCTGCTCTTTGAACCAGGCAAGACTCCAGCCTTGGGTCTTGTTTTCAGGGCATCACCCCTCGCTCCACAGGACCTCAGAAGGATGCACGGGTGCTCATTTAGCTTAACTGTGAGCCACAAGCACACCCTGGTGAGCAGCTGCTCCCACACATCCTGCTTTTGGCTCTGGTTTTGTATGGGAATAATTGCTAATCAGCCAAAGTCAGAGTTTCATGAGCAAAGCTTTAATGTACATTTCCCACTAAGTATTTTAGACAGAAAAATTAGCCAATGACCCTCGCATTTAAAAAAACCTCTTGTACTCCCTGTGTTTTCACTGTTGAATGAAATGAAATTATTACAGACAGGAGAGATTTCTGGAGCAATGGCGAGGAGCCGAACAGCTCTCTAAAAGCTGGGTGTGTGGAGGTCGGGGTGTCTGCATGCCAGGTGTCAATATGAAACTTGCCATGCTAACAAGAGCCTTGCAACAGGCTGTTACTTTGATTTTTTCCACCTGGCCCTTGGTGCAGCAATATGTCTGCCTTACCATGTGAGTTATCTGAGAAGCTGTCAAAAGGCAGAGGAAGATATGAGAAGTTTTCAAAAACCTGGCTAGACCTGCCCTCTCAACAGTAACACTTTATGACACTTTTATTTTCATCCCAAACTTTAGATGCTTTATTCTCCAGCCCCGAGAGATGCTCCAGCTGTGTGCTCCATGGAGTGTCCCAGTGCTCTGTCCAGGGATTCTTTTCAGCTTCCAGGCTCCTGCACACAAGTACAGAATGACCTTGCTGTTTTTACAGGAAAAGAAAAATGTAAAATGTAAATATCTCCATAAGCATTTGCAAAACAAGAAAAAGCAGACCTCCTTAATACATTTATGAAAGCTCCAGATACGTCTGAATCTCTCCATAACCACCATGTCTCTTGAATTGTGGCCTTTGGTGTTCCAGATAAATAGGAAAAAGTAAGGACAAAAGGTAGGGAATTAACATGAAGGACACAAGCCTAAAGCCACAAAGGAAAGGAAAGGGAAGCTGCCAAGAGCCAGAAGTTATATTTCATCATCTTTTGCACTTGCAGGACTCACATGCCTGACAGCCCATCCAGACTGGACAAGCAAGTGTGTGTAGGAAAAGGTTTTCCCCAACTGTGCCAGTCTCACTTTATTTCCACAGAGAGCAGAGCTGTACAACATTACACTGTGCGTGTGTCAGAGACTGTTGCCGGTGATGTAGACACCAGGTCTGTCTTCTTTTCTTAATGGGCCAAATTGTGTTTTTTCTATCAATGAATTCCACACCTAAAATAAAATTTCCTTATTCAGGACAGAGGTTGGAAGATAGTCTGGGAAGGAGGAAACAGTTTAATATTTCTTTTTCTCCCCATTATCCAAGTCCACAGCATTTGCTATATGTCATATTCTGATTGTAGAATTACTTGCTGGTTTCAGATCCTTAGCAAAAGTAATTTGGAAGCCCTAGATACATTGGTGACATTTGGTATTTTTTCTTATAAGCACTCTCAGCTGTCAATGAGAGCACTTCTAATGGACACAATTCCAAGGAAACAGGCTCAACCAAAATTGTGTGGAAACCTGGTGGCCTCTAAAGTTGGCCACAACTCAGTTCAGCTCTTCTAACATCCACACATCTCTTTGCTCCCACATCCAGGAGCACAGGACTGCACATTTCCTGGCCACTTTTGTTATCCCATACCACATCCCATGGGTACAAGACATGTGGACATGATGGGAAAATGAGGGTACCCCTCTCCATTTGGCAAGTGTCTTCAAGCTGCTAAGTGATAACATGATGACAGGTGCGGGGCTTCCACACCTAGATCCATCAGTGAAGCTTTGGGATCCACATCTAGATCTATCTAGGTGAAGTTTCAGGACTCTAGAAATTCAGGACTCTCCTTTGTGGACTTGAAAATCTGCATTTAGCTCACCAGGCCTCATCTCCTGCCTCTATGGAAGGAACCAGAAATCCAGGGGAACCCCAGGGCTTTCACTGGAGTTAGGATCCAGATAGCTCTGGCTCAGGAGAGCTGTGAGAGACTAGAACAGAGGAAAATGAAAAAGAGAGAGAAGACAGAAGACAAAGTGAGGTCAGTTTCAGTTTCATCCTAACCTTTTTTATTTTTTTAATTAATTTTCCCATGAGTCAGAAATACACCTTTTTGCAGCACAACTTTCCGCACACCAAATTTATTAGTTCAGCTGATGTAATGATAAGGCAAACAAAACATACTAATACAGTGGAAAACATAATGCTGTCAGTTAAAGTTATTCCCAAAATTAGCATTTATTTTTAATGATTTATCATTCATGAAAGGCACCAAATCAATTACATTATTACATTATTTTTTAATATTTTTTATGACAGCAGAGTCAAGCCCAAATGAAGGACAAGTCAAAAAGCAGGGAGCAAAAACCACCCCTTCTCCAAAGAATTGAAAAAATAATCTCAAACAAAGATGAGCAGTTCAAATATCTGATGAAAGAGTTGCAGGATGTAAAGGGTTAACGGCAATAGTAATATGGGGTAGACAACGTGGGAGTAAAGTGTCTCCAGTTCTGTGATTGCCAGGGAGATCAGCTCCTTCTCTTGGTGCCTTCTGCTCCTGGGGACTGGGATTTGGCTGCTGAACTTGATATGAAGGTGATTCAGGGGCTGGATTAAGGGCATGTTTCTTACTGAGACCTCCTTCTTGAGACCAACAATTCGCTTTAGACAGGCCACCACCATGGAAGTTATTAATGCTGTGATTACAGGAAGACATTCCTTTTAGCTCTGAGTCTCAGAAGCTGAGTGAAACCCACAGAACTTGAATAGTCAGGGACTGACCTTATAGAGAGCCAACACAGGAAAATACTCAGAGTCACTACAGTAATGAATGGACAGCCATTAATTTAAAACAAACCACATTGTTTCTTTTACTCAGCATAGGTAATGACATAATGAAAGGAACCCACAAGCTTTCAAAACAGCAGCATTAGCCGGATTTCCACTGTCACGAGATCAAAGCAAAAGACTTTGTTAGTTATAACCAGACAGTATCAGACAAGGAAAGTTTCCATCAGGTTTTCAGAACTGAGTCAGTTCCTTAGCCCTGCGCTGACTCCTCAAGCACACTCAGGTACACACACACTCTCACACAAGACTGTGTGTTGGCATCCTACTACTCCTCTCTTGATAAATCATCTTATCCATTAGGGAGAGTAAGGTCTGCAGCACACTGTTTTATTTCCAGAAATGAGCGCTTTTTCTTCCTTTTTTGATCAGTGAAGCAGCAGTGACTTTTCTGGTAATCTGCACCCTGCACTCAGTAATTTGTTCAGGCATAGTCTGAAATCTATGTTCCTGAAGGCATCTATAGCACATGTGGCACTGTTTCTATGTTCAGCTCAGGTTTACACATGATGGACAATATTCTTCCATAGTAGGTCATGAAAATAATATTTGGAAAAATTCAGAGCCTGCTTTCTTACAGTCAGCATTACTTGGAAATTTGCATCTGAAACACACATAAAATGAGTGATACTCCGTTTATGAATTGTTTTAAATTTTGACAGTCAGACTCTGATACACTGTTGATTTCCCATGTACAAGTGACCTTAAGCTGCAGCTAGCAAAGTGCTTCTTGATTGCAGGGTTCAAGCAGAAAAGCAAAAGTGCTGGTTTTAGACTATTATGGAAACAGGTGAATTACACTGGACTTGGGTCTGCTCAAGGCTCCTCTTATTTTCAATGTTATGTAACCACTTCAGTTTTCTTCTTGTCATCTTCTACCTTCATCTCTTCAGATTAGCTTCCTTTTTCTTGTTTTCTCCTCTTTTATCTCTGAAGTCCCGTGCCATTTGTCTGCCCATATTCCATTAACAAACCTATGGCGTTTGTCTTCATGTGTTGAGGCAGAGGAGAGACAGTGTGTGTATCAGAAAGATTGTATGTCACAATGTCCCCGTAACGCAGTCACAGGATGGTGGAAATCAGCTGCTCTTTCATAATTAGCATCTGAAATATAAAATTAAGCCTGAGGGACATCATCTTCACAAGACCACAAGAGACAATCCTTCATTTCCCAGGAACTTGAAGCACAGTATTGGAAAAAAGGAAGGGAACACTTGTCAGTTTTGCAACTTATGAACGTTATATATTGCCCTCAGAAGAGTGGAAAAAATCCACAGAAACATACATTCTACATAAATTTTTAAGCCAAGTAGTGTAATACATGCTTTTAAAATAATTTTGCAAAAAAAAAAAAAAAAAAAATCATACTGAAGCCCTTAGGTTCAATCTGCCTTAATTTTGACCACAGTAGGCAAACACAAACTGCAGATTCTGAGTCATTGTGAGTCTGAGCCCCACGGGACCCACTGGCCAGAACCCAGCAGGCGAAATGAAACAACACCTTGTCATGCACTCAGTAGGAATCTTTTCAGAGTACCACCTGGTAAATGTAGTAAAACTAAATCAAGTAGCCAGAAAAGATGCACATTTGCAGTCAAATGTCACTGCTGAGATGGAACCTACACAGTCAAGAAGAAATTAAAGATTTATGATCAATTTCACATGGGTATGGAGGACAGTCTGAAAAGTGTTAGTTTTCAGGCTCCAAAGAGCTAGCAAATATTTATCTGCCCAGTAAGATACAAAGAGAGGACAGGGAGGCACAGGTGACCAGAAACTGTCCATATTGCTGCAGCATTTTGATTGATTATGAACATTTGTTATGAAAACCTGAAATGACAGGGTTAAAGATACTGAGATTACTGTTATGCCACAACATGTTCCCAGCTTAAGCCAAGAGAAACTATAATGTTTTTGTTGAAAGTACATGTTAGTCAGTAGAGTGTTTTAGTTTTCTGAAAAATTAAATTGGAGAATAATGAAGTTATTTGAGACTAATTAATATACTGCTACTTTTGTACCTGGGAAGAATATACTGCTGCTTGTACCTGAAGAATACTGGAACCGCAGACCAGTGGAAAGCTGGTATGGTATTATCTGTTGCAGTCAGGAGAAGGGTTTCGGGTTTATTTCTTTGTTTTTGTTTTGTTTTGGGGTTTTGTTTGTTTTGTTTTGTTTTTGTTTTTGTTTGTTTGGGTTTTTGTTGTTGTTTTTGATGTTGGGGTTTTTTTTGTTGGTTTGGTTTGGTTTGGTTTTTTTGGGTTTTTTTTTGGTTTTGTTTTTTTTTTTTTTACAGTTGTGTTCCTTTTCTTTAGCTGGGATCTATGTGAAAACAGATAGCATGCTCACATGCATTGTCTGAGAAGGTACTGCCAATTCCCAGAATGAATTCACAGTTACTGTAGAAAAAGTAACATCTGCCGCATTTGGATCCATTAAACCAGTCCCTTCAAAACCAGTGCTGCCAGATGCATGCATTTTATGATTATAAAGCGGAAGAGCAAACTATTTTACGTGGCCACTAATTGTCAGTGGTTTCCTTATGTTTCCCAGACATTCTCAAAGACAGTGGGAAATGGTTTCTTCACATACGGATGTCTGAGTTTTTCATTCGCAGTTCCTTTCACTGTGAGAAGAACAATTCTGATTTCGAAAAACGTCATGAACTGGGACTTTGAAAAGACTACCAAAAGAAATTTTATAAAGTATTTCTAGTTTGTTTGTTTGTTTAAAATTTATTTTCTTCAGTAATTTCACAATATTTTGGGGGTTTTTAGACCATTTTATAAACATGCATAACTATGCCTATAGATAACATTTTGAAATAAAAGGTTGTTTCAAATATGAGAATGATTTTATTTTCATTACAAGTTCAACATATAGATCATTTTAAAAAAAATTTTCTCTGCTGTAGAAACATCACAGATATTTCCCATACATTGTTTCTGTATTGATGAATTGGCATTTTCAGATAAAGAATGCCTAGCTTCAGAATTCCCATTCATCCTTAAACTAAATTTTATCATGTCATTGCGTCACTGCCAGGAGGATAGTTCAAAGTACACAGCTGTCAGCATCCTTTAGTCCTAAGGTGCTATATAAGGACGATTCATTTTCTCCTATTCTCCGCCTTGCAAATCTTTTTATAATCTCATTGACGTTTCTGCAGCAGAAGAGATCTCTTGGGGCTTCTAAGAACCATACAGATGGCTTAAAGGCAGAAAAAGCAAACAGCAAGAACTGAAGCAGATTTGTTTGTTTCTTGCAAATAGCTTGTTTTAAAGGACATTATTCCGTTGCATCACAGGAGCAGAGGCTGTGCAAAGTTGCAAAGAGGTCAAACAAGGTCATTGTCTTCTGCTATGCCTCCAACATCCCCATGAAGCGGGTGAGCTGCTGTACTGTTATATAACAAGAAAAACACCCAAACTCTACCTTGTGAAATCTATGCCAAATACTAGATCTGCAAAAAACCCTTTCCAGAGTGCAGCAGTTCCCAGGGGTCTCTCATGATCTCTCCTTTTTGCCTCCTTCCCTCTGCCTTTCTCCTAAAACCACAGCATCCCCAACTGCTGAGTAAGAGGGGCTGCATGGCTGATGCAGTGGCGTAAGCCAGAGCCATGAGATGGGAAGCAGAAAAGGCCTGATGGGCTGAAGTTTGTATACTGAACTGAAATCTCTCTTTGCTCCCTGTCCTGCTTTGGCCACGTGGTTGTGTGTGCCACTGCACCACAGGCACAAGGCTGCCGCGTCAGTCTGGCTGATGCAATTCCTCCTGTGCAGGTTCTGTCAAGTGTGACCAAGGCCATGGTGTTCACTAACAAGAAAGGCATGACACTCTACTGAGCTTGGATTTGAAACTCTGTGAGAAGGAGACGGGCTGAGCTGACATGCTGGTGCCAGACGGGATTGCCCAGAGGAAGTGTGCCCGGACTTGCCTAAGTATCTTCCTGACTGCTGCCACAGCCTGTCAAAGAAGGTACGAATGTCTCAAATCTCAACACTCAGCAAGTTGGGATGAGGTCTTTCCACAAAGCAGAGATTTAAACAGTATTAGTGCTGCATTGAAAAAGCTTAACACCTGAGAGGAAACCCAAATTACTAATGTTTTTTATACAGAAAGGAAAAGGTGTTTTTCACCAAGCATGCTGTATGTTTTTCTTTCTCCTTCAGCTTCATTTCTGTGCTGCTTCAGTCTCAGGCAATTTTAGCCCATTTGTTACTACCTGATCTCCTTTCTACTCACTGGCAAAGTCTGCATCCCATCAGTAGCAACAGAGTGATGGAGGAGAGTGACCAGTGTGGATCTTCAGCTCATAGCTTCAGTCCACATTGTCTGCCCAGCTCATCTCATGACCTCCTGCAGATGTTGTTCAGGTTATGAGCACTAGAAGTGATGATATTTCCTGTCACTATATGCTGTATATGCTCTACTCTTACACACCAAGAGAACTGAACTGAAACAACAGTTCTTTGTGCTAAGCCAGCTCTTCACCTCCCTCCCCATCTGTGGCCAGGCAGCCCACCTGCCCCCTTCTTCCGCTGCTTCCCAGTTCATCCTCCCTCATATAGCCTTATGCACTGTCTGGGTCAGTAGCTGGTCACATTTCTTTCTCCTATCTGCAAAACCATGTCCTTTTACCTTTTATTCAGCTAAGTCATTCCTGCACCAAAGCGTAGAGTCAGCAATATGTAATTTTTTTCTTTTGTTTGGTTAATGTTTAGATGAAATGCAACCTGCCCAAACACAACCTCTTCTTAGTGAGGTCAATAAAATATGTCCAACACTTGTGGGTCAAATCATTTTGAAGGTAGGACAACTTTAAAATAAGTGAGGAAAGTGTTCCAGAATTGAAGGGTAGAATGTTTTGACACATCATGTGTTCTACTCAAACAGATCAGATATCCAAGGGGAAAAACTCTGCAACAGTGTAAGACAAAGCAGACAGAACTGCAGAAGATGTGGCTTATTGGGGTGATTGTTTGAGGCATAGAGATGAAACTGGGGATCCCATCTAGAAACCAGGTTCAAGTCCAACTATGGAGCAGCTACTGCTATTCCATAAAACTTTAAGTTTTGGCAACAGAAGCTATTGAAGGAGGGGGACTAAATGGATCTTCACATGCAGTAACTAAGAAAAACATGTGTTTTTATTTTCAAAGAACAGCTGAGACTGGGTCAGCTGGTTGTGATAAAGGAGGCTTCACTGCTTCTGAACTGATATATAGGGAAGGATTATGGAGTACTCCAAAAGTCAATGCAAAAGCAATTCCAAAATAACTTAGCAATTCTAAGTTTCTTTGGTATTTGTTATAATAATATTTGTTACTGGAAATTTATTTGGTACAAAATATAAATGTTAGCTATCTTACTTCCTTTGGTATTCAGTATGGTAAAATTGATGTGCTGGGGTTTTTTTGCACTGTAAACTGCAATGATTTTGAGCAGTGAGAACACCATGAAACAGAAGGATTAAGAGCTCACTGGGGGCACATCAAGTTTTGTACCATCACAGTTTTATCTTCAGACTATCATGACTATATTAATATATTATAGCATGGAAGGGCTGTCAGAGTGAGCTCAGAAGGAACCATGCCCATTCTTACCAGACTGTTCTGACACTAATTTGCAGCCCAGACCTTGTAGTTCTTTATGATAATGTGTAGATTTTGTTCAAGTGTGATAGTCATTCTGAGGGGAAAAAATTGGTTACTTGACCTCGGGTAAATCTGCTTTATTATCCTACAGTTACCCCTTTAAATTATATGCTATGTTCTCTCTTGTTTTCTTCCTAAGTTCTCTCTCTTTCCTGCTTCTTTTCACTTCCCTATTGTCCTCTTTTGCATGCTAAATTCCCAAACAATAACCCACCTTCAGTAGCCTAGAAATCTGAGATGGGTACTGGGGTGTAAACTGAATGCATACAGGTACTGCCACTCAAAAATGTCAGGAATTTCTGCTCTGGTGCAGCTTTCCTAAAACACTGCCTACTTGTGCTTTCTAGTCCTCAGGGGAAACCTCCATTGTCACTGGCACCACATAAGACTGTTCAGCTTGATTTCATGCCACATTTTTCAAGAATTTTTTTTTTTTTTTTTTTTTTTTTTTTTTTAACAGAGGCTGAAACAACCCTTTTCAGAGGGGTCTTTGCCTTTGCCTCTGCTTTCCACCGTCTCTGGGGTGGAATCTGTCCTTGTTTCACCAGGTAAACCAGCATGCTGAAAGTGTTTCTCTGCAGTACAGGATCTTTCTTTCCTCTTTCTTAGGCACATAGCTTTTGTTGCTTTAAACACCCATCCCATAAAGAGGGCAGTTCTTGGGCATTTATGCAGGACTCATCTTTACACACTACCATGGATCTCAACAGCTCTTTGCTTCTCAGATTCCCCGTCTTTCCGTGTTGTCCTCTGTGCATGCCACTGTGAGCTTGCAATTTTCAGTGGCTCTCCACCAAGGTGCAAAGGGCACTGAGCACCCCAAAGGCTCTGACTAGAAAGACTGGACTCCAAAAAAGGCCCACGAAAATCCTGGAGTAAATAAAAGCAGAGCAAACAACTACACATATCTGCATCACTTTCAGAGGCAGAGGCTTTGCCTGGTTTATTCTAATACTCTTACAATGTAAAAAGGTTTAATTACATGTTATATCCCCCCAGCAAAAAATCCTTATATGTTAGCCTTTTCTATGATGCTAGGCCTCTCCGTGGAGTTTATAAGAGCTGGCTGCTGCCTCTTTTGTAGTAGGTGATTTGTGCTTTATTTTTACTGAGATGAAAATGTCTCATTTGCTTCTTGTTAATGACAATCTATCTTTTCTTGGCTAGTATAGGATTGCCAAGAAGGTAATACCAAAGCACTAAAGACAATCTTAAAGCAGGTCAAGAAAATGAGCAATTAAGCTGTGGTGATGGAACTTTTTAGACAGTAGGATTCTGACCTTGAAAAAACCACCTCAAAGTTTGAAATGATGCAAGGCTGATCCTGCATGAGGCATCCTTCACCCCCATGATTATGTCTGTGAAAGACTGTGTAGTCTAATGCTCTATGTGCATCATACCAATGAATGAAAAGCAAAAATCCTAGAGCAGCAAAGAAAATACAAGGTGAATTTTTAAACCCTAAGCAAACGAAAACCCTCAGAAAATGTAATTGTATGGCATCTTAATAAAGTGTCCAATTGTGACATTAGAAATTAGACTCTATTCACCTGAGACATTAATTTCCAAACAGCAGAAAAGGAGAAAAAAAATTTGAAGTAATAATCTTTGGTGCTTTACCAGTGAAAGCCAGGTGAAGAACTCATTGTTTGTAGTGGCTAAATATTTGGATTTTACATGAGCTACAGGAAATGAAATAAGTCACCTGAAAAGATTAACTATCCATTTTCTAGGGTTGATGAGTTGACAGCTCTAGTGTGTTTCCCAGATCAGGTTAGAGGCAGCACAATGGTACCTTATTGAGGAGGAAGTATCACCAGCTAATGAGAGAAAATTGAAAAGTTGCTATAGTGTGTCACAAAAGAGGATTCTGTGAGACATTTCTCTTAATACAAACTAATGCACCTGCAACCTGCCCAGGAATTTATGCAGAATTCTCCCTATGTCTTTGTTTTCTTCACAGCAATTAGAATGGGCTGAAAAGATGTGTTTACAGGAATTGGAAAAGGAGGATTGTTTGTAATTTAGTAAGAGTTCAGTTTTTAATGGAAAAAGTATTGGTTAATGTATGAGTAAGTCACAAGTAAAATGTGACTTCAAGCAGTTTCTTAAAATGCTAATGTAAAAAGGTACGTTTTTAGATATAAAAACGAACTTGAGAACAAAATCCTTGCAATTTCATTAGTACCCAGGAATGTAAATTGATCTACCGCTATTTGTTTTGAGCCGCCCTTTAAGTTATGGTGTAGTGCAGAGTGAGAATCAGTTTACAACACCAAGGCTTTAGTGGGTAGAAAGGTACAATAAAGGTTCCCAGAAATGTCATTTTGAATTCCCAGAAAGGTGAGGACCATATGTAATCCTTGGCCTATGAAATGATATTTAAAAATTTATTTCTGTCTCTATACATTTATATGTCAGAATAAAAGGAAAAACAGTGTTTTCCAAGGTCATGGTAGTTGTGTTTGTAATTTGTACATTTATGTTTTCCTTGCTTACAATGCTGACTCTGTAGTTGATGGTCAGCAGGCAGCCGCAGAGGTCAGGTGATGATTTAATGCACAAACAGGAGCTTTCACAGAATTAGTTAGAGCCTTTCCCAAGGATTTTTTTCCCCCTTGTTTGTCAACAGAACATCCATGTTGGAAGAAACATCCAAACAATGCTTGTTTTTTTCAGGTATTCATAGTTACGAACTTGGAAGATATAAAAAAAATTCTCAAGTGCTTCATCTTAATAGAAAAAATCAGCAAAATGAAGAAAGCTAGAGTCTCCCTCTCTCCAGAAGATTTCTATGAACAGCTAATCTCAATCCAATGTGGAGTTTATGAGTTTGGAGAAAATTTACCTAAACCTAGACTAATTCATGGTGCTATTAACTTCCCAAATCTTTCTCATTTTGCAAATAGTTTCCCATTTTGGGTCCCAGACCAGCTGTGATCAGCAGCTGAGCAAGTCTTCAGCATTACATAGACTTTCTGCAACAAGATGAGCCTCACAACAGAAACCAGACTGTGAACAAAACCTGTGAGGGGATTAAGAGAGTGTCAACAGCATCACTTGCATGCAGAATAACTTCCTGTTATCTCACAGGAAAATTTTGCTATGCAAAATGGTAGGCAGTAATAAAAGAGCACAGTGATGTACTGCCGATGGTTTGGGACCTGGTAGGTTAATTCCCTTGGTCAGCATTTGCTGTTCATTGTGTAGCAAATGTGCTATGTAAGCAGCTCTGAACCCTATGGGACATTCAGAATCAAATGTGTGAGTGAAGGGTCTTTCCAGTCTCTTTCATAGGGAAAACTGCACCACTTTCTACTACTCAGTTATGACTGACCATAATGTGTGAGAAATCACTTCAACCTTTATGTGCAGAAGAAGAGTATGAGCACTGCATCTCCAGTAACAGGGATATAGCTGAATGCAAACCTTCAAAATGATTCCTCTGTTGGCCATTCATGTTCTCTTATATCCATCTCCCATAGCAGGTGGAGAATCCAGTGAATGTTGGCATGATATCCTCAGCTCTCAGCTACAGTGCAGTAATAGCTCTGTTTTAGTGATTTATCTCTGAATGTATTTCTGAGACATGTGTGACACGTCACAGCAAATTACTTTGGTGTGAAGGAGGCTTCAAAACATAGTTCCCAAAATGTCATGGCACTGTTCCAATTTTACTTCATTTAGTTACTGCAGTGTAAAACAGAAGTAAAGCACTTCCTATGAGGCTATAATTCCTCCACCGTTGAGCAGTGACCTGCCAGCTACAGTGCAGTGACCATTAAAAGGATTCTTCACAGTTACACGGGCTCAATTATCAGGTGCAACATATCTTTTTAGTTTCAAAGGCACTGCTGCTAAGTGTGAAGAAGAGTTTCTTTTTAGAGCTGAGGAAGTATGTACAGTCTTGCTCAAAAAACTGTAAGGGTTAAAACCAAATATTGTGATTTCAAAAGCAATTTCTCCAGTTCATATTTATACACCTTTTTTTAACAGACCAGAAAAGGTTTTAAAGGACAGTAAATAACGTATTAAAAATGCAATTTTTGAATGCACATGGTAATAAATTCACTGCTAAAGTTAATGTCTGCTGGACATGTTTACTATAGAAATTTGAATATATTTTTCTTCACCCTCTGGCTATGAAGTCAAAGTCAGATGCCAAAATCCGGGACATATTTCACAAAGGCCTTGATGTGCCCTGAAGGTTTGTCCCTCTAGCTCTTTGCATGCTCCCTTTCTTGTGCCAAAGTATTCGTACCTTCCAAATTCAGTCAGAAATGCCATTTGTATGAAGTGTGACCCTGCCACTGGGGCATCTACCATAGTCATTACCATGCTTTTCCATTTTTCTAGATTATGATGCAGATATTTTCTGTGAACACTCTTGGATAAGTCAAGAATGGTGCCCAGTGGCTGCAGAGTGGAATATTAATGGGAGAGAGATCTGGTCCATCAGCAGGCACCTAGATTTTCTGTGCTTAATGAAGCAGCCTTCCTGATTTTGGAACTGTTACCTCTTTCAATTGTAATGCACCCAAAAAGCTCAAGGGCTAAAAAAGATGAAAACATTTGGAAGCTGCCTCTGAAAATTTGGCTCTAAACCTATATCTCTCTGTGATTTCTCCACCTGGGAAGCAGAAGAACATTTAGGCTCAATACTTTAGGGCAGAACCGCTGTGGTGATAAATCAGATACTGATCTGAGGGTATGAGGTAAGCCAAATTACAACAGCAATGGAGCTGCCTCCCACTGGTGGCTTTAGGTCAACATTTTGGGTTAATCACCTTAGCTGGATAAGTGCTCATAAATCAAGAGCTGCTTGGAAATTGTCTGTTTTTCTCTTCACATAGTTGAGATGCTCAGGGCAGCCCCTCTGCTCTTCAGAGGAGCCTCCCACTTCAGAGTGAGAAGTGCTGTGGGGAGGGCAGGAACCAGAGACTTATCACAGGCAAAAAGCGCCAAGTTAGCAGCTGTAACAATACTTTTGAAAGAAGACTGTGGAAAATAGTATTGCTTCTCATATAACTGCAGCTGGATTCCAAACCCAAGGCTTCTCCCTTACTCTTCCCTCACAGGGCAGTGAAAGGGTGTCTCTTTGCAGACAGAGAAAAGAAGAGGGGGAGAACTCATACTGTTGAAAAACCCTTCACACCCTTCTGCCATGATGGCTCTTCACAAGCAGATTGGTGCAGTCTAATCAGATGTTAACAGTTGTCAGTTGTGCTCTTTTCCAACTTCCCACCACAGTGACCACTGTGGGGGTGGCCATGAAACTGCTGTGGGGAGAGGGGAAGCCCAGCTGCAGGTCATCCCTGCATCCCTGCAGAGACGCTAGAGACTCTTAGAGGAGGCGCACTGAATCAAAACCCATTTTACTCCTTCCGTTTTCACCAGTAGCAAGTGACAGGACAAAAAGAAGAGACCTCAAATTGCACCAGGAATGGTTTAGATCGGATATTATGGAAAATTTTTTCACAGAAAGAATGGTCATTGGAACACGCTACCCAGAGCAGGGTCACCATAACTGGAAGTATTGGAAAGATATGCAGATGTGGCACTGAGGGACATGGTTTAGCGGTGCGCTTAACACAGTAGGTTTACAGCCAAACTCAGTGATCTTAAAGACCTTTTCTAACCTAAGTAATTCTGTTATTCCGTGATTCTATCTGCTGCCCTGGGGACATTCCTTATCAGTTCTTGTAAGAGGAACAAGAAACATGACAGACAATTTATTGGTTTTTACAAGGATTAGGTTTCTTTTCAGGCATATGTGAACACAATTCACTCTGTGTGGAAAGAATACTAAGCAAGCTTGCAGATGACAAAAAGCTGAGAGGAGCTGTTGACTCCATTAAAAGGCAGGAAGGCCCTGCAGAGAGGCCTTGACAAATTACAGGACCAGGCAATCACCAACCTTATGAAGTTCAACAAGGGAAAATGCCAGATTCTGCACCTGGGATGGGGCTACCCTGGATGTTCATAGACTGGAAAATGAGATGCTGGTAAGCAGTGCCATGGAAAAGGACTTCGGGGTCCTGGTCAATGGAAGTGGAATGTGAGTCAGAAGTGCCCTGGCAGCCAGGAGGGCCAACCATGTCCTGGGGGGCATGAGGCAAAATACTGCCAGCCGGTCAAGGGAGGGGATTGTCCCACTCTGCTCTGCAGTGGGGTAGCCTCATCTGGAATATTGTGTGCAGTTTGGGGCACCACAATATAAGACATTAAACTATTAGAGAGTGTCCAAAGGTGGGTAACAAGGCACATGATGTGACTCTTGGGGGTGATCCTGTGCAGGACTAAGAGTTTGAGTGGATGATCTTTATGGGTCACTTCCGTCTCAGCATATTCTAGGATTCTGTGATCATCATGGCTAGGCTTCACAAAGGAAGATTTGGGAGGGCTTGCTGCAAGTGCGCTAATGGCCAATAAGGCTAATGCGAGACAGGCAAGTCTGGTTGTAAAAGGCACGGCAGAAATTCTCCTTAGGTGGTACTGTCAAGGTATGGTTCTTTCTGTGTTGTATTTGCTCCTCCAGACTGATTCTGCATGCATTTTCAAAGGACACAGCAGTGTTATAGATTGTGTGTCTCCACATCTCCCGATTGGAGGCCAGAGTGGAACACTGATGGTGGTCAATATGGCCAAGGCTGAGGTGTTGATTCAGTGAGTCCTTGTATCTCTTCTTGGGGGCTCCTCTCTTGCAGCAGCCAGTGGCAAGTTCACCATAGAGCACAATCTTAGGGAGGCGGTGATCCTCCATCCTGGAGACGTGCCCTGCCCAGCGCAGCTGCGTTCTCAGCAGCATGGCCTCGATACTGGTGACCTCTGCCTGTTCCAGAACAGACACATTAATCACCTAATCAGACCTATGTAACTTTTGTCGGCCACACCAAAGCTTTTGACACTGTGAGCAGAAAAGGCCTGTGGCAGATCTTGGAGCAATTAGGATGTCCCCCCAAGTTCCTCAAAATGATCATCTTGTTACATCAGGATCAGCACAGCCAAGTCAGATATGGCGATGCTCTCTCTGAGCCCTTTTCAATAACCAATGGTGTGAAGCAAGGTTGTGTTCTCGCACCAACTCCATTCACAATCTTCTTCAGCATAATTCTGTGATGCAGAGGTGATAAATAGGCAGGATATATGGGATATATGGGAAGTAGTGTAATGTGGTATACTTATATTTTAAAACCTGTAGGGTGACGCTACTCAAAGCAGTGTGTAACAGAGAACACAGATACAGAGAGGTTTTCAGAGTATAAGCATTTTCTGCTTCATTAACAGAAACTGCAGGTCTCTGATGTTTAAACTGAGCAAGGGACAGTCGTTCACTATTTTTAACTGTGCAGGAACTGGGTCACCCAGTGAAATTACTGAGAATCAGGTTCAAAACAGACAAAAGAGAGTTCTTTCTAACACAAAGCATAATTCAGCCCAAGGGTTTCTTGCCACAGCACACTGCAGAGGCCAAAAGTGTAAATGGATTCAAAAAAAGATTAGTCAAATTTATGGAAGATAGGTTCATTGGTTGCTATTAAAAACAATGGTCCAGATGAAATGTCTGAATTAGGAAGTCCTTAAACTCTTGATCATCAGGATCATCATAGGAGGTGAAGGGATGGTCCATACATGCCATATTTATTTTCTTCTCCAAAGCATCTGCCAAGGGTCACTGCTAAAGACAGGATATGGGGCTAAACACGTGTTCATGGCTCCCAGCAGTTCCCATGTTCCTCCTAGAACTGGGAACAGGGGTTGCCACATTTCAAGCTTCTATTTTCTTTCAAGTAAGTTCTTAAACCACACTCAACTCACAAGGATCTGACTACCTGCCAGTCAAGCATTCAGCAACAGAATTAACATCTGTCACTAACACTTGGACTGTCTTTGGTGAAATATTCTGGAAAGCTTTCAGATTTTTTTTTCTTGTTAATCCCAAAGATTATTTTTCCTGCTGTAGATATCAGCTGTGCCCTTGTCTCTGGCAGAAATCTGTTTCTGTCATATTTTTGCACTCTCCTGAAAACTGCAGTTCCCTCATTCACACTTTGTTTATTGTCAGAGCTGCACTGATTTCCAATTATGATTGTAAAAAGATATTCCAAATTTCTAGCACTCTAAATTCACTTTGAAATTAAAATTATTTTGAACTACTCTTAGCTTGACTACTTCAAAGCTTAAAAAACCCCACATTATGCCTGAGCTGGTACAACTTGGAAAGGCAAAGGAACCTTTTAGCTGATAGGGAGACTTCCCAAGAGTTACCTCCTTTGATGCATGAAGCAGAACTGTGCTGGGTGATGGACAAAACTGCTTATGTGCATGAGAGGTGACAACAAGGCTGGGGACATGCTGAAAAAATAGGCAGCAACTGGGATTTGTGACTTCTGCTGAGTGGAAGCAGCAGAAGGAGGCTGAGTGTAACCTCTGTCAAAGTCATGTAAAGATATTTTATAGTAAATGACAATAATTGCTTAGGATTCAGCTTCAAAACCTACTTATATGCTGTGTTCCTTTCATTCCAGTCCATTTAGTTCAAATAAAACTGATTTTCTGTGCAACTATCCTCAGTTTTGATCTTTCCAGAGATACACAAGTGGCAAATAGTCTGAAACTTCCTCAAATGCACTGAATATATTAAATTCCATAATAGCACACCAAATCTATTTTTAAGAATGATAGAATACAGAAGGCATTTAACAGTAATATCTAATATATCAAAAATTCTTCTACTTAAAGAAATACAACAATAAAAGTACTTTCAGCATAGGCCACAGGAAGCTCTGTTCTTCCAAAGAAGCCATCCATTCACCCCAGCACTCCAAGTATCAAATTATCATCATTTAGTAAATCTTCCGAATTAAAAGAAGCATACCAATGAGTGACTCCACTTTTCAGATGGAGTTGAATTTTGCAGCTGTTAGAGATAGAAAATGAAGTGAGAAACCTCTTCACAAAGTTTATAGCCCTGGAGGAAAAGTTGCCTGGAAATAATAGTCCTCAAGCCTAAGAGCAATACCGATGCTAAGAGGAATGGTGATAAGAACTGGCTATTTTGTGGCTAATTAAGTCAGACACAATGTACCTTAAAGCCGGCTCCAGAGTTAAATCATCCATCTGGTGTCAGGCATTGCTCCCGAATGCTTCTCTGCATAAGCAAGGCCAGTGTTATTCAGCTGTGGGTTTTGAAAATGCTGCCCAAGCTCTAGCAAAAACTCATCATCTTCAAAACACTACTGTGGGATATTCATAGCTCAAGACACTTCAATAAAAAGAGTTGTAACATTAACAATTTTGAAAATAGAATGACACAATCAGCAAAGGGGGACTATTGAACACACGTTTCCCAAGCACCCTAGAATGGACCAGGAGGTTACAGCTTCTCTCCACTGGCGTGGAGAGACTGTGGGTGAGGTTAGAAATCTAACATATGGGTGACTAGAGCTGCTGAAACAGATGTAATCCTAAAAGCTTAGGCCCATTCCCAATGATGTTAACTGGAATTACTCTGTTGCTCTCAGTAAAATCCAAGTTGGGCATGTGCCTATTATTTAGTTTATCTCCCACTAAATCCACCAACCTTTCTTTTCTCCCTCAAGTAATGAAACCAAGTAATATAACAATAATACTCGTTGTTCACAGAGTATTAACAATGTGCCCTACCTGGCTACCGTACAGAATGAGGCACTTTTCCAAGAAGTTGTACTGGCAGTACTTATGCTGTTTATATAAAAATAAATAAATAAATTGAATGCCCCCAATGGTAAGCTGAAAAAACAACAACCTCTGCCAAGCAAAAGACAAAGTTTGTGTAGGAAAATAAGTCAGGGACATTTAAGAGAACATAACAAGTAACAGAAAATACAAAAATGAAAAAATAACTAAAAACATATGATAATAAGGATATTGTCAAGTGTGTAATGACAAGGGTGTTTAATTATTACTTATTGAATACATATCACAGATATGCTTACGTTCTGTCACTTCTGTTGTACAAGATTAGCAGTAATTGCATCAATTCAACAAACCGCAAATGAGAGAAATGGGAGCTTTGAATAATCTGTTTTCATGCTTCAGACATTTTTACTGGTTTTCCCTGTTAGTATTTTTCTATTTCTGCAGAGGAAACAGTCTCTTATAACACAAAGTAGTGCTTCCAACACTCTCATTTAGTGACTTGTGATGACCCACAAATATCTTTCAAATGAAGTGTATTGCAGTTGCTATTAGATAAATATTTGTTCTTTTGAAGAACCTGGTGTACTCTGGTCAGAGGCAAAAGAAGGGAACATAGCAGATCTGGGTTACACCTACACTAACACTACAGGACATTGGAATTTTAATTCATGTCAGAAGTGTGTTTTAAAAGCACGTCTCCCACTCTTTCTCATTTACTGAGTTTTTGCCTGCCTGTTGCTGTCCAGTTGCTCTTGGGTCTATGGAATCAGATTGACACTTTTCCAAAGTAAGTCACCTTAGAAGATGTATTTAGTAGTCTCAACAGTTTAGCCTTATGAAGCTGGTCCCACTGCACTCATTGCTAATATAAGCAAAGCCATTGTACACTGAAAACTAGGGTAAGGGAGGGGGAGGGAGGGGGAAGAGTTTGTGCTGTGTTTCTGTTTAGCTTCAGGGAAATGACACCCAAACTCTGTCCTAAGATATAAACATATACCTGTTCCAGGAAGAAATCCTGGACAGGTAAGTGTGGCTTGATCTCACCTGAACAAAATTAGGTGTGTTGCAAGAGAGTCATTACACAACTATCGTAATGTGGAGCTTTTCTGAGCACTACCTCTCAATCTTATTTTTCACTTATGATGGTGTTTAAGGGACTGCACCTTATGGTGTACCATCTTCCATTTTCAGTTACTGGAAAATGCACATGCTTCAGACCTGGATTGCTGTAAAGACACGATACCATGCAATATCAGATCAGCCTCTTCCCCTTCTGAAAAAAAACTGTAAAAGAGCAACATCTGTTGATGTTTGCAAGCAGGTAGAGGCAGAGGTTAGTTCTCAGCTACGCATCTTGGTGAGCTAGTAATCATGAGGCATCACTGCATGGAGTGTTGTAAGGTGTTTTGGACACAGGCAGTTTTATCCTGTCCTCGTATACTTCTAAACCAAATGAAAGAGACAAATTCTGCATCAATGAAGGCCTTCCTCTTCCTTTAGAGCAGCCATGACTTACATGCTCCTATCACTCCTGGAGGCACCCTGCCATGCTTTAATTTTCCTTGGCAGAGGACAAGTGCAGTACAGGAGTGCTTGGTGCAACAGCACAGCCTTCCCTGTTGTCAGGAGAAGTCCCCAGCTTGGCAGAGCACGCCCTGCTCCACGCCATGGTATGGCTTTGGTTCTGGCATTTTGGCTCCCACAAAGGCATGTCTGATGTTTTCCTACTGCAAAACAAACAGTAAGTCTTGAACCCTTTCTGGAAGCAATTAGAAGAGCAGATAAATGGGAGCTGATGGCAATAATTTACCCAGTCTTGTGAATGTCCTGATTATGCTACAAGTCAAGGCATAGCCCAGAGTGGAAGATCTGCATGTGTGTATGGTAAAGTTTCTGGGAAATAACTGGAGAGGCTACTGAGGTAAAATTAGCAGATTTGGCCCTACCGTCAATGGAATAGTGTCCCTTTTGGCTACTGCTCTCTTGGCATGGTTTAAAGGATCAGCCATTCATTCTCAGCTCTGATAGCAACACTGCATAACTCCCTTCCATGCAAGGAGTAGGATGTTATGTTTCTGCAGCTTGAAAATTCTTGTACTTGTTTTGCCAACAAGTGAAGACAGAAAATAAAAGATATTTTGGTTCACATGTAGATTTATTTTCATTAAACAAGAACATATAACTTCTTGTATCAGTGTCTTATCAAGAAAGTTCCTGTCATTGCAGGTATGTACTAAAGGAAAAAAACTGCTTTCAGACAAATCTGAATCAAAAGGTTAACAAGACATAAATGATCTTGGGAGAGGTATTCTTCCCCACTGCTACAGAGGCTGGCATGAAGTAAAACAGTTGCTCCCTTTGAAGCACTGCCAGCATAAATAGCTTAGAGTAAGAATTTTGGTTTTCATAAGAAATGCTGAAATGCAAGAGAACTATGCATTGATGAATACACTGTATGGTTCAGTGGGACTAGACAGACAGAGTTTAGCTACAGTATAAACAAAATATCTTCCAAATCAATTTTTTTTTATAAAAGGTGTCAATTATGTAAAATGATTCCATGAAAATAACAATAGAATTCAAAGGTATATGTGCATCTTTCAAACTCATCCCATCTTCAGACTTCCTCAGCTTTAGAAGGCAAAGATCTCACCTGCAAAAACAATGGTGGAGCACTGGAGTCCAGCTTCTCTCAGCAGCCATCTGCACAGGTTATTCATTCCTCCGTTTGCTCTGATCTTTTTCTGACTTCCACCTGAGTACCTTTGAAACAATTTTCACATTTCTTTTTTATTGGAGAGAATAAAAAGAAATAAATCAGGTAACTGTTTTACTTTGCTAGCCTCCCAGAAGGATCCAGTCACTAATGTAAGAGAATTTATACAAATTGCCAGAGAGAAAAATAAGACTACCTTTAATTTCAGGCCAGATATGTGCTGGAATGTACAGGAGACAATCATTTGTCTTTTATTTTTTCCTTTTACTGAGAGATGACTTTAACAGTTGTCACAAGAAGGACCTGGGTGCAAATTTGTTTCACCTAACCTATTCTGCCCAAATTGAAGACACTTTTTCTGAATTTGTGCAGGTTTTTTTCCTGATGTTAGCAGAAATTGATGGGCACCTACAAAGGAGGATTCACCTTATGTATCTCTTAGACACCAGAGTTAAGACAAATTATACCCTGAAGGCATACACCTGTGTTCACTGACTGCAACAGGGACCCCAGATTGTATGACCAGAGAACCAATTAGTAGGTGACTTTTTGATGGTTTTAGGAATCCATTCTAGTGATCTGGATACCCTGAAATACTGACATAGAGCTCTGTGTTCCTGATTTTTTCTCAGCTTCCGCCTCAACCAAGCACAATAATGGAGAGCTGAAATGCTGTGTCACATCTGCTTCAACACCTGCAGTATATTTAGAAAGTAGTTCCTTCTGCTATGAGTATGACTGGTGTCCATAGCACTAGTCAGAGCACATCAGCAGAGGCAGCTTTGTGCTACTGTGATCATATGATGAACATACATGTTTGCTCACTTCTAGGCAGATACAGAGGCATGCAGGTCTGCATCACATTTGAAGGACTGCTCCACATGAAAGTGGTTGTAGTGCACTGACTCGAGTAGGGCTGGGCTGCAGGGATGTTAAGGGATATTTCATAGATATCACCTCTGTGAGTGCTCATGAAATAGAGACATGTTCTAAGACTTTTCATTCACTTTCCTCCACACAATGACCAGTCAAAAGGTACACAGCTTTATTCATGCTCTTCAGAGATCTCTTCCATTGCAAAAGGCAGAGGAGATCATGGTGCCATGTGAAGCATGGTACACCCCCCTGACACAGGCCAACACAAGCCTCTGGTACATGTGAGCATGGCTCTGTCCAGCTCCAGGGAACAGGACAGTTTTATTTGGATTTCCTCCAGTGCACGTCTCTTAGACATCAAGATAATTTAGCAACATCACATATCCAAAGACTACAGACCAAACTAAATAAAGACCCTGTGTGGGTGTGCAAAGTGCAAAACACTGCAGAAGCAAGAGTTTTCTGTTGCATTTCTCTATATGGGTGTATGTGTTGCTTGAGCCTTTGAGGCCCAGAGCTACAGGAAAGGGCACATATATATAGAGAGAGAACCAAGCTTCAAAAAGCCCATGGAAGGAATTGCAATGCATATCACAGCCCCACAAGCTATGTCTGGAGAAAGATGGATATTTGTGTGTGCTGTCTTGCAGAGACAACCGTGGGGGCCCAAGGGAAGAAGTTATGGACAACACACACTCTTGAACCCCAGTTTTTCACCATCTGTGTAACCTCTTCCCAACTGACATTTTCAGTCCTGGATCTGGGCTGGGCTCTCCGCAGTGCTCAAAATTAAACAATTGATTCCTGGTGGTGAAGTATGTCCAGGTATTCTAACTGCAGTGCAACGCTCCTGTCAATGCCTCTTTACCGTTTAGGTTCCCTTAAAAACACTCTCCTTTCTCTTCAAGTTTGAAAATAATCAGTTTGAGCTAGTAGAACTAGACTGGTGATGAAAAGACACCAGTAGCAGAGAGTACATAGGAGAATAACACAGGAGGCTGTTTAAAGAGCACGGTAGGATTCTTACTGTTTGTACATGTAGCAGTACATATAAATGAAATGCATCATGGTGCTCCATTCACTCACTTACTTGACTTTCCTGACTTATATGTTTGTGCAACTGCAGTCAAACAGGTGACTAAAATGTTTGCAGGTTCAGCCCCATCTAGTTAAGCAGGCGACTACGCATCTATTAAAAGGCTGAACTAGAACTAATAAAGAAAATCTGATGACAAACACAAATAGCAATTTAAAAAAAAATACCTTGAAAATAGGAACAAGTTTCTTCATGTACTTGTTTTCCTATGAGTGTATCATTTGCGAATTCATATTTCTTGATGACCACTCTGCTGACAGGTCCTTCAGAAAGGTAAACAGATCATCCTGCTCCAGAACATGGGGAAAAAAGTCTGTCTTTACATTTACTCATTCTTGTTTGCAAAATTTTCAGCTGCTTACTCAGGTCTGAAGTATTTGTAGAGCAAGATGAAAAGGAGATTGATGGAACACATTTGCACTACACAAAGTTCCTGCTCTGTATTTTAATAACTGCTTTGATGGGCATATCAGAGAAGGTCAGCAGAAGTGAAATGAGCTATGACTTGGGTGGTCTCTCTCAACTGAACCTCAAGCATACAATCCTTCTTATCTCCATTGAAGTGGGGCAAGAAAGATTTACAAGGCGGCCAGGATCTGAACGAGCTGTAGTCTGGAGATCCTGACTGCTGCAAAACGCTCCCTATACGTCAGTGTTAAAGTTTAACAGCAGGTCTTGCGGTGTGCTTTGCTCTCTCCCAGGGGAAAACACATGAACAGGTGATGCATTACCAAAACAATCTCAGCACCTTTGCAAGTTAAGTATGCACAGAAAAGGGCCTTGGAGCCAGCTGGTGTGAATCAGGGGAGCTGCTCTCTCCGCAGTAGAGCTCTGAAGAATAGCACTACTGAAGACGTTGATTAATGCAGTTCTGTGTAGAATGTATTTATTTCAAGTTTAATTTCAACTCACATCCAAGCTTATCATAAGAAACTGTAACTTACAAGAATGCAAGTATGACCTTTAATGAGGTTTAGCAGATCTGTTTAGGATTTGGGTATCTCTAGGAGAACCTAGTACATAGACCACTTTCCTGAGCCTGTTTCTCTGCTCTTCTTGTAAAAGCACTGAGTTGAATCACTCCCACATTGCTGCAGTGTTATTGTGGTACCGGGGCAAAAATATTTGGCAGGCATTTCAAAGTAAATGCTTCAGATGGAATGACGGCAGCTGAGGAGCAGAATGCCAAGATTAAGGAAAGTGTATGCTCTGCTATGCAGGGAAGCATTTTTTTTAAGAAATACTGAAAAGAATTTTAAGCAAATTTTAACATAATTGCTGTGAAGTTTTACTGGAAGTAAGATAGCAAAGTGGTCAATACTTGATGTGCAGTGTTTCAAGTGTTCAGATTACTGTGTAAGCAAGAATAAAAATTTCCCATCTGATGAAAACAGGGGATGAGGGGGTGGTTAATTCATCAATACTATAAAGAATACACATTCCACTGGGGAATTCTACTCTAATAATATAAATTCCTCACAAAAGGATTGCAGTGAGGCTCAGTGTATAGAAAAAAAAGATATTTTGTGTTATTATAGCAGCACATTTACCTCATCATCTTGGGCAACTGCAATTTTTCCATTAGAAATTGCTGTTTGCAAGGATTTTTTTTATAACTTGGGCATCAGAATTGGTTTACAGCCAGGCCTTGGTAAATAAAATCTTGGCCTAAGGCCCACTTATAATGCCAAAGTTTAAAAAAATATTAGTTTGGACACCTTTGATTATAGGAAAAAAAATAAACCTTTTCTGGTCTTCTAGTATTTAAAAATGCCTTTGGTCTACAAAGGCAATTTGTTAGGTAATTACTCCAATTGCTCTAATTCCCTTCAGGGTATTAAAAAGTGAATGGTTGAGACTCTACATTTGAAAATTACTTTGCCATATGCAGTGAATACTTTTGATTAAAATTATTAATCTGATTGTTTAATCTGCTTTGCACATATATGTAAGAGTTGGATTCAAGGATCCTTGTGAGTCCCTTCCAACTCAGAATATTCTGTGATTCTGTGATACAGTGGAACCGTTCACCTGCCTATTCCAGCAAGGATGAGTTTGACTTGTGGTGCAGACTGAAATGTGTTCTCTGCACCTCGAGGACTCTGCAAAGTGGTCAGAGTCTCTCCAGTGGATACTCTGCAGTCTCTAATGCAGTTGTGTTTTCCATGGCTCTCAGCGTGTCCCTCAGCAGAGCCTTGGGAAGCCTGCTGCTTGCATGTATGCCACATGAATAACAATTATGTTTCTGTTTTCTAAATGCAAGCAAACCACTATTAAAACCCTCCTAACCCACCCAACAAAACATCAGAGTGCTAAAATGTCCCACACTGTAATCCATCAGTATACTGAACTAAGAAAGTACAGTTTCTCCTATAGCTTTTTCTTTTCCCTCTAAGTTCTATGTTCACCTGAATTTCTGGTAAATTTGTTGTTCCTGCAGAATATCACTGAAGCCTCTCTTTTCCTTCCCCTTGGCACTACAAGCTCTGAGCACTTCCAAGGAGAACCCCATCCCAGTGCTGAATGTTGCCATTGCCATCATTAACTGTCCCACACCCACAAAACTGCCATTTGTCACGTTTTTCTTTTGATTCACGCAGCATGTTATTCCTTCACTAACTTTGAACACTCGTTTGTTGCTCCCATAGTTCTGCCCAGGTGTTCCCCCACAAAGATATGGACACATGCACTGTATTACGTAGGTACTATAAATCCAAGGGAAGCAGCAGCAAGTGCTTCCCTTATGGTCTGCAGATAGTAAGTTCCACACCTCTCGACAAGCCCAAGTGGCTGTACATGTGCAAATCTGTATTGCAGAGTAAGTACTGAAGACCTAGCACTTTTTGGAAGCGCTGCAAATATTATGGAAGTGTTGTGTCATTGGTACATGCATGTACCATAAGTCCATCCAACTTTTTCTGGAAACTGCACAGCTCTAATGAGTGTCTCAAAACCACGTGGAAGAATTTCTCTGTGCTTGCACATCAGAGGGATCTGAGGTTTCTGGGTATGCAGAAATAGCTATGTTTTGCTTGTAAGACTTGAAGAAACCTCTAAAAAACACAAAACATTGTCAAAATCTGGCAGTACACAATAGCTGAGCAGAAAATAAACATTTGAGACCTGCATACAGAGTAGCCCTCGATCTCTAAAGGCCTGTATAGCTCCAGTCTTCAAATCTGATTTCTTTTAATCTTCCAGGTGCTGCTAATCATTCTGGCATATCATCCTCCTTAAACCTCTACATTTATTCGCAGCATGGCCCCAAATTGACCAGGACTTGGAGACAGAACTGTGCCACTGTTTCTGGAAGGTGAGCGCAACGAGAGATACAGAAAAGTTTCCAGTTTCTAAAGCAAGATTTTTTTAGAATACAAACTCAAAAACTAAAACATATTATCTCTTTAAATTGAGTTAGCTCAGATTCCTGGATGAGGTAGACTGCATGACATAATTTGAATATGAATCTCCTTGCTCACCATTGCTCCCTTTCCCAACACTCCTGCTCTCTAGTTCTGCAATTCTTCATGACTTCCTTAGTTTGAACAACCACTGCCATCTCCTTGGTCCCTCAGATAAAGTTTTCATCTTTTCAGATCTTACAGGCTGCCCTACAGGCATATGAAAATCCCAAGACTTGTTTCAATTCCAGAGAGAAATCCAGAGTCTGAACATCCTTCTTCTCCAAAATGCATTGTATTATTCAGTCTTATGCTCCCTAGTTATCTTGAATAAATGTCCTTTTCTTTCATTTGTGAACTTGGTGATCCATTGTAGCTGGAGGAAGGCAAAAAGTGGATCTAGAGAATGTTGAAATACAGCAAATGTTTATCCAGTCTGAAAAAAACTCACTGAAAGGGTAGTAGTCCTGATAGCTGTTTTGCTCTCAGACAAGAAGTATGTTAAATCTATTTGGCAGCTGATAAAAAGTCAGGTTTATGGGTGTCTGTTAAAATTGTTCATCTGGTAAAGTTGCTACAGCTTTAAGTATTTGCCCTTGCTTCAATAAAATAACTACTCAATTAAGGTTAATCATATTTGATGGGCTTGAAAATCCTTGTAAATTTGCTACATGCAGCACCACTAACAATCTTTTTCTGGGTCTGCAAAGGTAGGTCTAATGAAAGCAGTGGATGGACAGAAAAATTGTCAGATTACAAGACAGAAAAGTCTGGAAGAGCATAGGAAACTTCTTCCACATTTTGCTTGTAGTCTACTCTAAGAGCTCATTGTCAGGAAAAATTATTACACCCTCACTGGTCCCTGCCCAAAGCTGTGGGTGCTCCTTAGTGTCAGACATGCCATTTTCTGCTGCCTGACTATTTGTATCTTTATCCTTATTCTGAAGAATGTGCCAACTCACAGTCTAGGAGCAGTTTGTCAGCCTGGGTAAATGATCCCTAGGGCTGGGAGTACCACCAGCAAAGTCCTCTTCTGGGATCAGGCCAGTGCTTAAGCTACTGCCATCTTTTGTCCTCCTTACTTAAAGCCACTGTCAAACTTTCCATCTCTTTTCACTGAGTTATGGCCAGCTCAATGGAAAGGGAAGGGCAGAGGCAGTGCAAGAGGAAGAACTGTAGCCCTTTGCTGCTTCATGCCTCTGAAAAGATATCCAGAAATGTTAAAACCTTATAAACCCAGAAGAGAAAAGGACTAGGAAAAAACCCAAGTGGACAAACTGGTACCACTCCAGGGGATGGTTTACTAACATTGATAGGACCTGTCAGAGGGCTTGCAGCAGAGTCTAATGTTATCACAAGCCATTTGGTTACACAGTAAGCACAAAGGAGACAAATACAGAGGAGTGACAAACACCTGAAATCATATTTGATGTCACAGGGAGCTGGAGATGCTCTAAACTCCCACAGTCTGGCTCAAGCAACTATGTCCTTCAGAAGCAGAGGGTTTCCTCTAAACACTTGGTTGCAGGAGAATCAGAAGCAATAATTTGTTTTTCATGTTCCCCTGAGCTTTTCTTTATTTTTAGGTAGAAGTAAACTTTGGATCTTGGAATTATAGAATATCCTGAGTTGAAAGGACCCACAAGGATCAATGAGTCCAACATTCCTCTAGTGAAAGCATGGTAGTCTTACATGACAATTGACTCTTTCTTCAAATCTCCAGTTTCTCAAATTCTCCATTTTGTATATTCTGCAAATTCAAAGACTATTTTTGCTTTGATTGCCTTGAGGCACTCCATATTATCCAAAGTACCTCACAGCTGCAAACATTCAGGTTACCAACATCTACCCGCTGAAAAAACAGTCATTTTCTTTTAAGATTAAGACATAATATTCCACCCATGACAGAAATCTAAAGAGTTTGTAAAACATGCAAATGTGGTAGGAAAAAAAGAGTGGTAGGACTCTCAGGCCTCCTGCAGTCAGTGCTCAAAGACCCAGGCACATGGCTCAGGCCACAAGTGCTTCTCCAGCCATCAGCTACTAGAGGTACACTAGAGAAAACACCAATCAATCAAAGATATTTGGGGCAGGGACTCCTATCACCTAATTTTCCTCCATCAAAGATAAGCACTTAGTTTAACCTAGGCTGTCAATGGCTTTTGCAAAAAGAGACAATTAATCCAGAGCTGTGAGTCTTTCTGTGCTGACAGACCTGACACAATTTGTTCAGGGTTGTTACCTAACAGCAACTGTCCAGAGTTATGTGGGATGAATCCACACCAAGACATTTTCTCCCAGAGTTCCAATATGTATGGTGATTCTTTCTACTTAAATTTATCAGAGCAAATTAAGATCATAATCCTACAATAAGATCAAGTAAATTAATTCTTCTGCCTACAAACCCCATCTGGCTTCCTCAGGGATTGCTTGAATTGGTTGCTGAAGGTTCTTGCCATATTTGGCCTCCTTTTCCTGTGCCACAGCATTTTGATAGAGGGATCCACTTTATTTGTAAGCTTCCCATCTTTCCTATCATGTCCTGAGCACCATCTGCTTGACCCTAGTCTAGCATAACATTGGTTCTACTGTTATAAAATGTTGAGTTGAGCTGAAGGGAGGCCACAAAGATGATCAGGGGACTGGAGCACATCTTCTGTGAAGACAGGCTGAGACCTGGGGTTGTTCAGTCTGGAGAAGAGAAGGCTCCAGGCAGACGTTTTTGCAGACTTTCAGTACCTAAAGGGGGCCTATAAGAAATACGGGGACAGACTTTTTAGCAGAGTCTGTTGTGATAGAACAAGGTGTAATACTTTTAAACAAGTAGAGCATCTGTTTAGATTAGATACAAGGAAGAAGTTTTTTATAATGAGAGTGGTGAAACACTGGAACAGGTTGCCTGGGAAGGCGATGGATGCTCCATCCCTGCAAACATTCAAGGTCAGGTTGAAAGAGGCTCTGGACAACCTGATACAGTTGAAGATGTCCCTGATCATTGCAGGGAGTTGGACTAGATGACGTTTAAAGGTCCCTTCCAACTGAAATTGCTCTATGAATTTACAAAAAGGGAAGAGTATAAAAAGCTGTCATGTACTACAGTGAGTAGAACAGAATTTCTTGCCTTCACCTGGCTTTTTGTTCTTCTTGGAAAGTAACATTTTCATTAAAGAAGTGTTAGAGCTCAACTAATCCTAGCAATAAAATTGTTGCTATTGAATTCCATGGTAGCTTTTCAAACAAGAAAACTTCTGTGTTCACTGCAAAAGATTAAGAGACCATCAAGTTTCAAAAGTTGTTGGCTGTGCTTAACATTTTCTAAGCACAGTATAGACTGTTTTATCCATTTATACTGTCTGACTTGTCTCCTTCATGTGTCTTATATAATAATTTCCAAAGTCAGAAACAAAGAAAATTTTAAAAATGCATCAGCTAAGGTAAAATGACACAAGTTTAAAAACTCTTAGCAGCCTCAGAACCCAGTGACAAAGAACAAAATGGTTTAAAAATCATCATATTTTATAACATTAGACTGCCACACACTACATATAGATTTCGCTGCTGATTATATTGTTACGCATTCCATTGTTCCCATGCCATTGGCCTTCAGGACTTTATTACTTATGTAATTCTAAGATCTGACACAGCTAGAGTGAAATGCATCTGATCTCAATGAATGGCATCAGATGAAAAAAGTGGATTTTAGGAGAAAAAAATACCGGTTTAATTTTACTGCAAGTCCATTGATTGGTGACAGATGTTACCATTCCCATTTAATTATTCTTGATTCATTTGCCAAATAAAAATAAAGATAGATATAAAAGTATTTGAAGTCATCCAGATAAAGAGTTCAATCAAAGAAGCTGTCTTTATTACTTTTTTTTTTTTTTTTTTTTATATTTCCCATATTAAGGGAAACCTGATGAAACCTGACTCAGAGCAGCATGTACAGTTCTACCTGCATATATTGAAGACCTCATACAGTACAATATATGATTACTACTCAAGGGCTAGGATAGCACAGAGCTGTGAGAAGAGAAGGGGGTATTTCAGTAGGAAATATTCTATAGCGAGTGATGGCACAAAACTCCATCATAATGCTGTGTCAACAGATGCAGCTCAAAGTCATGTTTCATGACCACCATGTATTCAGAGCCACAGATATGAACATACTTAATAGGCATCATTTAAAACAAAAACATGTCTAAATCCCAAGGAACTGTCAATTTAAATTAAACATGCAAAACTTCAACAATTTTTTCCTCACTCTGGAATATAAACATGTCTTTTGGATAAAGTGCCGATAAAGAACAATGATGTGTCTCTGATTTTCTCAGCCTGCCTGGCCACTAAAGAGAAACCTCTGCTATACAAGTATGTAGGCTCTTTCTGCCCTGTAGAGAGGCACCACACAGGTACCAAGCCATAAGGGGTCTCTGCCACACCCACTGGCTCTTGGAAAGCTGTGCTCTGCCACATGAGCAATTTTGTTCTTAAAAACAAACCACACACATCAGTGAAAGTACCATTTCAGTGGCAAGCACACCTGTAATGCTTTGGAGGAATAATATTTTTTGAAAAGGTTTATTATCATATTTGTCCTGTTTGTTTTAAAATATTAGGATTTAGGTTTTTTATTTAAAAATCTAATACTTCATTTTCTTGATTTCCTACATGTTATTTTTACAGGAAATATGTTTAGCCCTACTTTTCATTATAAAGGAGTGCAATCATGATCAAAAAGGAAGGTTTCTTCTGTATACTCTCTAAAGGTGTAACAACATATGTACCTGAAAATCAGAGATGCAGCATTTTGGAAGCATGATATACAGATAAGGAAAATCATCTTGCACGTAGACTATGTGTGGATTATTTTTTTCCCATTATTCAGAACTTGTTTAATTAATTTAAAAGAATAAAATGCTTTAAATAAGCAAGTTAATTCCTCCTGATCCCTGGAAACCCAACAACATTTTTCTGTGGTCCACAGGGGCCTGGTATGTCTCAGGCATTCGAGACACTCTTTCTGATCTTGAGAGGAGAAAAGCAAATATAGATGCTCAACACAGGCGTGCAGATGGTCGGCTTGAAAATGGTCTTCTCTCACCATGAACTCTGCTGACAGAGCTCTGATTTCCACTTTATTCTCTCCTTTATTTGTGATTGCCACTGAAATGAAACTTTCGCTGATGTGCGTAGTTTGTTTTTAAGAACGAAATTTCTCATGTGGCAGAGCACAGCTTTCCAAGAGCCAGTGGCTGTGACAGAGACCTCTTATGGCCCACTGGCTGTGTGGTGCCTCTCTGCAGGGCAGGAAGAGCTTGGGTGAGCCCCCAACTCCAAGGCTGCTGATATGGAACCTGATTACTGCAGAAAATGAGCAGCTGCTGCACAGCCCAATAAACCTATGCCACTGCAACAACAACCCAAATGGGATATAGGAGCCTTCAAAACAAATTGCACAAGTACATAAATGCTGTACTAACTACTGCTCCATTTTAAGACATTCTGACGGCTTTTCACATTTTATTCATGAGTCCTGGTAGCTCTGAACTCTTCTGTCCATATCTCCTTGGATCAACCTATGCAAGTGGTCAGTGGCTTGGCAGTGCTCCAAGGGAAGCAAGCTTTGGGCCCATAAAGACTGCAGTGAAACTGAGCAATTCCATGGTTGGTGCTTATCAAGTGCAGTATTTTACTCTGCATGGTCTCGCTGCCCACCTGAAAACCATCTTGCAAGGTACACAGAAATTTCTCAAAATGGAGCCTCAGATCCTGGTTATGCTCCTGTTCTAAATAACTTCTTCAAGCTGATCTGTGGATTTTGTGTTCCTGGGTTTCCTTTGATGTGGTACACTGTAATTTGTACTACACTGCCTGTCTTTTTAAATATGATGCTTAATCATGTTTCATTCTCAGAGTCTTGATGTAGTTATGGATCAACAAATTGTGTGCAGACTTTTTTTTTTGTGGGTTTGCTTCTAAAGATGTCTGCATATAGTGCAGCAGGTGAACTTTGTGTTGTTACATAAAACATTTCTTTGTACAAATAAAACTGTGTTTGATGAAGATATTTCTCTTTGGAACAACCTCTATAGAAGTGCATTTTTTTGTTCTGCTGAAACACCAGCAGCTGAAGAGCATACTACATAGCTTGGCATTCTTAATGCTGACTTTGCCATGGACAACTTATTTCTGTTGCTGAAATGTAGAGTTTTACACCTCCAGAACCTTTATTACCAGAGAAGCCAGCCTTCTCAATAGGTTCCCATGTTTTTGTGCTGAAGGAAATAAAACTAAATTAACCATTGCAGGCAAAACATGGAAGGGAAAACAAACAAACAAACAAACAAAAAACCAAACCAAAAACAAAAGAAAAAATCAACAAACAAACAAAAACCCAAAACAAACCCCCAAAAAAACAAAAACAAAAGAAAAGGACTCAAAGTAGCTACACATCTTTAGACTCCAGGGACAGCTGGGTTGAAATAGCATGAAAAAAAATATGTCTCTGCTATCCAACTATAGCACACATTAGCTGAAGCCCAAAAACAGCTCTGGGAAATTGTCTCTTGGGTACTAGCTAAGCTTATTCTTAAGCTCTCCTCGGGGAATTCCTCCTATTGCTCTTCAGGGACAAATGCCCATTTTTGCTTGTGACAGGGCACAGGCTCTCTCCTGTGCAGAGGTGCAGTGTGGAAGGAGAGGGAGCCCTGGTTCTGTCTCTCATCATCCACTCCTGGCCTGCACTGCAGGAGTACAAGGAAGTGATTACATGCCCCTGTTTAAGCACATTAGCATCTAAGCATATTTTTAGCCTGATAAATAGCTCTGTTTCTCAGTTCTTGATGCACCTTTCCTGGTGCACATGCACTATATGAAAAATAGTGTGCTCCTGCCCTGTCTTACAGAGTGAAGTAACTATTTCCCTCCAAAACAAAACCTGTACCCGGTCCCGGGGACAGTTCAGTCCAGCCGCTGCTCCAGAAGCAGTATGGGTGACACTGCCCTAGCTTCAGCCCTAGGCTGTTTACAGTTCTTCAGCACTATGTCAACAGGTTTTCCATCTTCAGACACCTTCTTGTTCCCTCCTGTCATGTCCCAGAACATGAAACACTTCCCATCAAGTTCCTGGTGTGAAAAAAATCACTGAGCTGCAACACAACCTTTACATAATTGCAAAGCATGATGAGTTAATTATATTTTAGGATTACTGGGACATCATATTGGCCACAAAGGAGACCCAGGGGAATGTCCTGTATAGTAGGGATGCAGCATGAGACCAATTTTCATGAAGTAATTTCTTTATTAAATAATTTCTGTGTTATTTGCATTGTGCCTGATGAGCTGGACATCTAAACACCCATCTCCTTGAAGCCATCTTGAAGGTACATGCTGTCCCAAGTATCCAGCTCCTCTGATCAGCCTTAACCAGCACCTTTACTCAAAGCATACCTAGCCATCACTGCAAAAGCAATAAATTCAGTGCAAGACATATCAACCACTCCCAGGCCATCATAGCATTGCTGTGGTCTTTGCATTATAGCTAATGGCTAGAGCAATCATGCAGAGAGAGGGAGATTGAGATCAAAATTCCTCTTGGTCTGGGGATTCAAAGCTAGTCTTCCAGAAAGAGTGACATAAATTATAGAATACAGTACTTTCCACCCCTCACCCCCTATTCATCTTATTAAGTAGCAACTGAATGAAGAAGAGAAGAATAATCCTGAATGCAGACGCTAGGCTTCCCTGACTGCCTGAATGCCTACTGCATTACAGTATCATGCTCCTTCATAGTTGTTCTTCTTCTAGCTTCATGAATATTGAGAGTGCTTAGGTATCAACCTTAAGACTTCTCATTTGACAAACCTGCATGAACTTCCAGGGGCTAAGTAGGAGAGTGAAGTCAGGACTGATGTTTTATACTCAGGTACTCAGCCAGCAATTTTGATTTTCAGGTTCTTAAAAACTTTTTGAAATCTTGTCTTGTGCATTCTTAGGGAAGTAAGGAGTGTATAGTTTCTGTATTTCCTTCCCTGAATGTAAGGATTGCATTTATCCATGGCTCTGGTATGACATACAGCAGGCAGGAGGAGAGACAGGAGTGTATCTGTAACCCTGGCTGCCATTTCAATATTACCTGGTGCCAAAGTATAGCTTGGCCCCAAATTAATCCATGGGTTAGTTGTTTTTTTCTTAAAAGAATGATTACATTCAAGCATGTCTTTTCATGTAGGTGCAAAAGAACACCAAATTCAGTTGTGGTGTTTGATTGCACATTTTTCCTGGTGTCATTCTAAGAAAATCAAAGATAGTCTATGAGATGGATAGTGATTCAGTTATAAAGATGAGCATGAACTGCTCACTAATGGATATAACAGGCATTCTCAGTTGCTAATGGAATCTGAAAGTTGTCAGGAAGATGTTGCAGTTCCATTTGGCGTGACACACACCCTCCTCGTGCTGACAGCTCTGCAAAGTTACATTTTTTAAAACATATTTTCTTAATGCATTTTTTGGCTAACCGAGATGTCCCCATTACCGCTGAAACACTTCAGTCTAATTCACATTAACCAGCTTACTGAGATACCAACAACATTCTTTTTATCCAGGATCAATTGACCAGACTTACAAAACTGTTGGTATTTAAAGAAAGTTCAAGCCCTTCCCTGACTGCTGTAGGGCTCTGAATTTCTCATTTATCTTGCTCATTCCATCATCTATGCACACAATAAGCAGATAGTTTTAATATTTCCCCAAATGACCGATTCCCTTTACTCCCATTAGAGCTTATGGTACCAACAGAGAGTAGTGGAGCAGCGACTCCTAAGCTGGAGATCAAGGGAACACAGACATTCCTAAGTATTTTGCAAAATTCTTTTTCATGGTGTGAACTTTACAAACAAATAGACCACAAAAGTTTAAGTTAAATATATTTGAAGCTGAAGTGCCTACTGCCTTGTGGCAGATCACTAGTGGTTCACCCCATTATTAGCAGTCATTAGTACAGACTCAACCAAAAGATGATTTCTGGAGTCTCACAAACTTCATGGCAGACCTGAGGAGAGCATTTCTAAGCAAAAATATTCACAAAGCCACTGATTAATATAAAATTATAACAATATAAAAGAAGATCCATATAGGTTGCATGGGGATGGAGTCCTGAAATGTGTTAGAGATGGCTTACTTACACCATCCATTTACAATGTAGAAAAGATTTCTTTTGCAGATTTCTGGAGTAATTTTGACAGAGCTATCAAAATGTTTCATCACAATATTCAGGACTACCAGAACCAAATATCTTTGTGCGTTGTTTTTCTGTAATCTAATTTAATATCTTCTATTTCTCTAAGAATTTCTCATAGAAAGTTCCCAGTGAAGTTGAAGCTGCATTTTAAATTTAATATTTTATTTTATTTGTTTCAGTTGTTTTATGTAACAATCAAGATATTTTATTAAGAAAATACCAGAAGATTATTAACTATATGGAAAAATATCACTATTTTCTACAAAATCAAAATTAAATCAAAATTTGATATTTTTAAGTCCTCTGTAAAAAAGCATCCCTGGCCTCTGTAGATCTCGGGTTTGTGTGGGTTCACATCATGCATCCTGCAGGATAGCAAGCTAGCAATGGAAAGACATTGCAAAATCAATTCATCTGTGATGACATTCAACCAGTACCGCCAACAAAATGCAGCATTATTATTTTGTGATCATCTGGTCACCACAAAATGAACTTAAGTTATTCATGTGTCATGGTAGTGGATTTTGCTATTGTATTGACTAAAATGATGAGGTGAATTTTTCGCAAAGAACTCCTTTCATATTTTTCTGAAAGACCCTTACACAAGGCTGTCTAAATGTGTCTTTTTCTGGCTTAATGTATTTGTACTAATGTAGTAGACTGCAGTGGAGATGTCCCTCATGTACGTAATTTTCAGATTAAAGCAAATTGTGTGTCTATTCCCAGTAATCTAGTATACATGCCTATAACCAAACTGTTATATCAGATTGACACAAATGACTGCTAAATTCTCTCATATTGATGCCAAATACCAACAAAATTAAAGGTACTATTCTGGACAGAAGGAAAGCTGTTCTGGTCAGACCAACTATGCAGCTCAAATAGAATAGCTCAAGAGGGAAGACACAGCCCTCCTGTCTCTGTTTAGTCACCTTGAAATAAAGATACAGACATGAGATCTCAAGGCCAGGTTGCATGGGGCCCTGGGCAACCTGATCTTGTGGGTGGCATCCCTAGCCACGGTAAAGGAGTCAGATCTTGATGGTCTTTAAATGCCGTTACAATCCAAACCATTCTATGATTCTATGACTGTATGATGAAAGAGGGGGAAAAAAAAAAGTTTATCATATTTGTGTTTTTCCTCTACAAAGTATAATTTGCTTTCAGAGGCTCAAGGCTCAATATAATTTTTATATGTCCATAATGATTATGTGACTGTTCTGATGTAAAAAATACACCCCTAAATGATAACTTTTTCTTTGTTGTAAAGTTACACAGTGCCATGGAGATCTAAACAGCTGTGGAAACCCCTCATTCCTCATCATACCATCTCTGCGACATAAGGGAGCAGTAGTTCCTCTCATTTGGCTTTATGCTGAACAGTTTTAACAGGAGTTACAGCTACATGGACTCAAACCAAGGAACACTGTCCCTAACCTCTTATCTCTCAGGCTGCATTTTGTTCTAATATTCAGCCACAAATCCTAACATTTTGCAGTTGCTTCTCATGGAATTTTAACTGTTTTTTCCAACCTCTAAATTAGTCCTGATTCACAGCACAAAAAACCAAACCAAACCAAACCAAAAACAACAACAAAAAAAAAAAAAAAAAAAACAAAAACAAAAACAAAAAAAAACCAACAAAAAAAAAACAAACAACCCCCCAAAAACACAAAAAAAAAAAAAAAAACAAAAACAAAAACAAAAAAAAACCAACAAAAAAAAAACAAACAACCCCCCAAAAACACAAAAACAAAAAAAACAACCAAACAAAAACAAACAAAAACCCCAAATGAACAAAACAAACAAACAAACCAAAACAAAACACCACAAAACAAAACAAAACAAAAAAAACCCCACTTGCACTGATGGCGGCACCAATGCAAGTCCCAGCACAGCCATACTTTGTCCTAGCAGGAATGATGAGAAGACCCTTTCACTGCCAGCCTAGTAGCACAGTATGTCTGTTGCAGGAGCAGGTCCTGAGCAGACCATCCCTCTCTTCCCCTGGTTCAGCAGTGCCTACTGATTAACACAGACCCCAAACTGCACAGGACATTCAGCACATGGCCTACAGAGCTGCCTCCTCCAGCAAAGGGTGATAACCAAGAACGATTTTTTAAAAAACAATTGAACATAGAAAACATCTGTGTCCCTTTTCTGTCCAGGTTTATTTTACCAATACTTCACATACCACAAATAGTTCAGTACAACTCCTCCATCAGAACAGAAGAAAACAAAAATAAAAACATGTAATATTTAATTTAAAAGAATATTTTTATTGACATCACAAATTTGATCAAACAGTCTGTATGCTACCCACTCCACCCTCTACCCACCTTCTGCACCTCATCTTTCTGTTTCCTTCTCTGTTTAAAAAGCACTTGGCTATCCTTTAGGGCTGCTGAGCCTGTCAGTCTCTTACTGCTTCTGGGATGTTTGGCTGCCCTCAGAGCATCATATGACTTCAGTTAGCTTGGGGGGCTCCAGCTGTGCTCTTAAATGTCATGGACAGAGGTAACAAAAGGGGAGAGGGTTAAGAGAATCAAATATGTTATTAGACATTTCTTTTAAATCATCTTGCAGAAGATGTAAATCACATGCTTGGCAGAGAGATTTGAGGATGTCACATGGGGGTTTGTTTGGTTTTTCGTTGATTATATCCCCAAACATTTGCTATTCCTTAAATTTTTTTCCTTTGTATGTCTTACTCATTCCTCATTTATTTCTATTTAAGTCCAAGGGGTCAGAACCTAGGAAAAAATTTTGACAGTTGCTGCAGCTGATACAAGAGTTTTCTCATCCAAGTTATTTGGGAACCTATTTGGGATTGCTCACCATCGAAATATATCCCAGCCCTTTCCTCTGTTGGCCCATGAAGTACATCTTCTTGCCTCTGACAGAAAATACCACTCAGGGAAAATTGCCTGCATATGCACCTCCACACACAGTTATCTTGAAATACATTCAAGATATCCAACACAACTTCAAGTCAGAGTACCTGAATTAACATGAAATCAAGGTCTTTAATTAACCTATGAACAAGGAGATCAAGGCATCATCTCCTGATGACATTCCTCACTTGTTTACCTGGAACAGTGAAATGGGGATGCATCATTTACTAAGTTAAACAGTACTTACAAGCTGCCCAGTTTACATGTTCCTCAGGGCTATTTGCTCTGCAGAATTGGTTCCCTCTGGCTACAGAGAGTATGGGAATTCCTCCAATCTTCAGAAAAGAGATGTCAGGAGAAGTTTCTGAGATGTGGAAAAATGAAAAGGACTGATTAGTAATTAACTTTTATCAAAATTAAACAAGCAAAGGAAAAATGGATGGTCTTGTACCCTTCTCCTCCTTCTAGGGCTTCTTCAGAACTGACAGTAGCACCTGGGAAGAAATGACAGCCATGTGACCCCTTTCTCGTACAAGTCCTCCACCCCTATCAAAAGCCAAGGAATCAGATAAGGAAGAGGCATTTTGCAAATGATGCGTGTGCTTTGTAGGGGTAAGCTCACAGTGTTGAGGAAACATTCTCTGTCTCACCCTCAACTTCCCTTGACCTGAGTGCCCTTTACTGTCCCCAGGCAGTGGGGTACCTTGTACTAGGCTGATGGTCACTGTGACTGTGGGGTTATGCTATTCTGATGCCCTAGAGATGACACAGACCTCCGGTGTTGTGTCATGGAAAACACTTGTTTTCATACACTAGACACTCTTGGGAAAAAATTAATCAACTTTGTGAGCAAAAGTTGAAACATTTTCAACAGAAGTTCTGTTTCTTTTTTATTAGTAGCTGTGAAGTTCTTAAAACGTGAAAAGCTAAGATGAAACTGAAGAAAAGTTTTCATTAGGATTTTCTTTGACATGTTTGCCATTAAAAGAAGTGGTATTTGCCATCTGGCTCCAATTATGCTTCAATCAAGTTGTGATGGGATGGGTGAAGGTATGGGAAAAAATTGCTTAGCTATCTTTATACAAGTTTATGGCTAAAAGGAAAAACATTTGGTGTTTTATCAAGAAATTAATACATAGCAATGCTGATGGAAAATTTCACAGCATCTATGTGTTGACTACTAAAGATTTTAGCTAATAATTTTGTTATTCATTAAATACAAGCTAAATTCAGTAGTCCAGGCTGTAGTCTGTTAGGGAGTATACCCCAGCACAGTCAATTGCAACCCATAGCTATGCAAGGTTTATCTCACCTTCTAAGATTGGGTTCCTGGGTTCTACTCCTTTAGACCTTTCTGAACATGATTCCGCTACAGTAAATGTGTAAACTGGAAGTTCATATTAAATTTTAAAATGTACTTCTTTTTAATTTAATATCTGTGGGCCAGTAAGTGTGGTTTGGAAAATGAGAGTGGAAGGATGGAGGATTATATATGTACATAGACAACCCATATTTATTTGAATACAAACAACAAAGTTCTGATCTCACTGCCCCTGACTTTAAGAGTAAGATAGGAAGCTTCACATACAGCAATTCCCAAATCACTGCAGACATTCTCCTGGTACAGCAATGGCTCAAGAAGCCCCCCATGAAAACTCTCTAATTTTTTGCAAGTGGATTCTCCAGTTTTCAGCAAACTCAGAAGGCTATTCCACACCGTAAAAGGGAACATGTTAGCTGTCACTATTGTATTATCTTTATTCATAACCGTTGTTATATATGTAATGAAATTAGAAAGACAGCACATGTGTTCACCACCTGAGCTGATGAAAACGTCATTGTGAACGTCTAAGATGTTAAAATATGTTCTTTCACAGTTCCAAGGTGCAGTCATGCATCTGATAAATATTTACTTTTATAAAACTCACTTACAAGTAATTTGAGTTTCTGGGACCAGGAAAGTGTCTCTACACACAGAAGATTGCAAAATGGATGAGTTTGTCTAGGAAAATAAGATTTGAAATCTTGGGGAAAGAAACTACAATCCTTTTAGCAATTGTTTTTGAAACTGAGCTGATTTCATAAGCTCAAGGGAGTGTTATTAAAGTGCATAAAGAGAAACTTGAAAAATAAGAAAGAATTTAATGCAACAACTGAAATATTCAAGGTTATGTTGCATAAGTTTGCTGTCTCTTTCTCACCCTGCATTTCTCCATCTCCTTCCATATCAGTTTCCTGTCATAAGGCGAACGAAAGAGGAGAGAGCAACAAAACATAGAAACAAAGGTACATGAATTTCTTAGTTTCCTTCTCACGTGATGTCAAAAAGGAATTTTTTTTCTCCCTTATCTCTCCAGCATCAGAGAGAACAAAACTTGCATCTGCAAGTGTTTTATGGTTTACAGAAGGGAAACTGGATAAAGGACTTGCTGGGGTATATTCTCAGGCTCAAAAACATGGATACACCAGTTAGGGACAATTGTTATTGTTTCTTCAATGTCAGTAATTATGGCACTGGCAGAGCATGTGGCCAAATATATTCAAGTGTCTTAATACAGCTGGTTTAGTGCAAATCCACTAACATTGGTGAAAACAGGTGATTCATACTAGTGAAATTTCTTCCTTTACACATAAAGAGCTCATCTCCACACACAAATAAGCACAGGGACATGAGCATCAACCCAGATGCTCCCAGGGCTGTCCTGTGGCAAAAAAAAAAAAAAAAATTATTTAAAAAGCTCATTTGTGTAATCAGTTTGCTGGTCCGTACACCTGCCTGGACATGCCCTGCGCCTGATTAGCACAGTTTGTCCTATCTTACTCAATTCCTTTCTACATTTAGCCTGGCTGGGGAATTGTGTTCTCTGTGTATGTGGGTGTATGGGGATCTGAGTGCAGTCACAGGACAGGGACTAAGGGTCAAAGAGCCCTGTGTTCATGATACACCATCTGAAGCAAGTGCAGGCACTTACTTACTTATCCATATATCTCAGCCTAGCTTCTGGAGGGATCCACACTGTGCACACATATGTATAAATACTCCTTCTAATGGACTTCCATCCTTTGCAGTTAGAGAAGGAGCAAGGTAAAACCAGTGGCACTGCTTGTGCTCATGTGAATCCTCCGTGTGTGTCTGTCTGTGATCTGTGTGGCCAACACTGCTCATATATATGCATGGGGTGCAAGTGTGTGTGCATGTGCCTGCTCATTCTCGTGACAGGTTGGACCAGGGTCATGGAGCTGCAGCGGCTTCACTTGTATCAGGTTTCAGATTTGAACATTGTCACGGTTTGCAGAGGGAAAGAAAGAACGGTCCACACAAAGGAGGGTGAGAACAGGTGTGAACGGTTTATTACGGGCGCATGGGACTCTTATAGGGTTCGGTCGGAGGATTCTAGAACTTGGGTGGAGTTAGGGGCAGATCACGACAAGAAAGGAAAAGGGAAGGAGGGTTCATAACTTATAAGGGAAAAATAGGGGTGGCTAGCCTTGTATGGTGGTGCTGCACTGTGCCACTGGCCAGCCTATGGGGTTTTAGGGGTACAAGGACCAATCAGGGGGCTGTAACCAGGGTTCCCAGAACCAATCAGAACAGTTGAACATACAAAAGTAATCAAATAGTAATTATTATCTATCTAATACATCTTCTATCCTAACTATAACAACTGAACAGTATAAAAACTTTAAAAAACAACAGCTCTATGGGAATGGGTAGCTGGTGGTTGTGGCAGTCTCTAGTTAGCAGCAGATAAATTCATCCACTCATAAAAATCATCTTCTCCCCATGTCCTGGATCGGCGGTCCCTGACAGGTGCCCCTTACAGGTGCCTCCTCCCACAGAACATCTACCTGTTAGTTTAAAAAGTAGACTAAAATGTATTATTGCATCATTATTTAAACTGGTGCTACTCACTCACTTGGGATAGTTTCAGTAAGTGACCATCCCTCACTGGAGTTCTCTATTGCAGGCAAGATCAGACATGGTCTGTGCTCATGAAAGAGACTTGTAGATTTTCCATGTCCGGGAAAACCACACTGAGAAAATCCTCTCTCAGAGGAATTGCCTCAGACATAGTTAATATGTTCAGAATGATTTAAAGTCTTCAGCTGAAACGAGATAAATAAATGCAAAGTCCATCTGTTTCCAATGCACTGTGGCTGTATGATAGGCAAAAGAAGCAAAGCTCTCCTTGCAAGATATAAATACTTGCAGAAGCAGGGATCAATTTATTTCATGCACACCAGACAATACACTATCTGGAGTGAAAAATGTGAGCCATGGTTGCATTACTCTTTTCTTTTGCTTGATGTTAGTTTCATGTATAACTGCAAAGAAGTTCACTCAGAGTAATTTTATAGGTTACCCTTGTGGTCTCTCCAACTGTCTCCCTGCCTCAGAAGTTATAAGTATCACTGCAATGGCCCTGAGCTACCAAACCCAGGCATCAGTGTCCCCTTCTTTCTGCGCTTCTAAGAGCCGTGGCTCATGTCACACACATATACTGTCATACTTTGTGCTCCCAGCAGCAGTGATTGCAAAACTCTGTGGATTACTTTTGTCCTTTCTGTGAACAATTTATGGAGGATCAGTGTAAGTCTGCAGAACAGGGAACAGCATGAAGGCTGTTCATGAAGAAGAAACTGCATTTTCTAAAAATACAGAGAATGTTACCTTCTTTTTGTGAGAATAGGTCTTTGATGGATCTAGAATGCAGAAATTATACTTTTTAAACATTTGTCCATGTTCTGTGGTGTGTTAAGAAAAAAGCAGAGAGATACAACCAACCTTAAAGATATTGGTGTTCAAGGTGTAGAGTAGAAGCATCACACCTATTTTGAAAATCAGCTGTTCTCAAATATTTCTTACAAGGAGGAACACTTTCCAGTCAGTCATAAAATCATAGAATCAGTAGGGTTGGGAAAGACCTCTAAGATCACAGAGTGAAACAGTCAACTCAGCACTTTGAAGGCAAGCACTTAACCATGTACCCAGGAACCCTACCCACACATACTTTGAACTCTTTCAATGACTCCGCCATTTCCCTGGGCAGTCTATTCCAATGCCTAACCAGCCTTTCAGTGAAGAATTTTTTTTTCCCAGTATCCAGTCTAAGCCTCACCTGGCACAATTTGAGGCCATTTCCTCTTGTCCTATTGCTTGTGACTTGGGAGAAAGACTGACCTTCCACCTTATTCCTGTCTTCCTACAACTCCTTTCATGTAGCTGTAAAGTGTGATAAGGGCTGTCCTGACCCCGTTTTTTCTCCAGGCTAAACAACTCCAACACCCTCAGCCAGTCCTCATAAGACCCTTCAGCAGCTCTGCTGCCCTTCTCTGGACACTTTCCAGCACTTCAATGTCTTTGTGTGAGGGGCCCAAAACTAAACACAGCACTCGAGGTGCAGTCTCACCTTGCCAAGTACAGGGGTACAATCACTGCCCTGGTCCTGCTGGCCACACTATTGCTGATACAGGCCAGGATGCCACTGGCCATCTTGGCCATCTGGGCACACTGCTGGCTCATGTTCAGACACTCATGTTGACCAGCACTCACAGATCATTTTCTACCAGGCAGCTTTCCAGTCACTCTTTCCCCAGCCTGTAGCACTCCATGGGCTTGTTGTGACCCAAGTGCAGGACCTGGCACTTGGTCTTGTTGAAGATAATACAATTGGCCTTGGCCCATTGACCCAGCCTGTCCAGATCTCACTGCAGAGCCTTCCTGCCTTCCAGCTGGTCAACATTCCTGCCCAACTTGGCGTTGTCTGCAAACTGATTGAGGATGCACTTGATCCCCTCATCCAGATCACAGATGAAGGTGTTAAACAGGTCTGGCCCAAATATTGAGCCCCAGGGAACACCACTAGTGACTGGTTGCTGGCTGGATACAACTCCATTCATCACCACTCTCTGGGCCTGGCCATTCAGACAGTTTTTTTACTGAGCGAAGAATACACCCATCCATGATCTGACTAGCCAGTTTCTCCAGGAGAATTCTGTGGGAAACTGCCAAAGGCTTCATTGAAGTCCAGGTAGACATCCACAGCCTTTCTTTCATCCTCTAAATGGGTCACTTTGTCACAGAAGAAGATCAGACTGGTCAAGTAGGATCTGCCTTTCACAAACCCACACTGATCCTCTAGTTGCCCTGCATGTACCATTCAAGATGATCTGCTCCATGACATTCCCTGGCACCAAGCTCAGGCTGACAGGCCTGTAGTTCCCCAGATTCTCCTTCTAGTCTTCCTTGTAGATGGGCAACACACTTCCTGGCCTCCAGTCAGGACCTCTTTGTTTGTCAGGGCTGCTGAATGTTTGAAAGTGGCCTGGCCAGCTCTTCCACCAGCACCCTTAGAACCCTTGGGTGGATCCCATCTGGCTCCATAGACTCATAGTCCCTGAGATGAAGACTGATGGCACTAGTCAGGTATGTTAAGAACCACTAGTCAGGTATGTTAAGAGCCACTAGTCAGATATGTTAAGAGCCATACATATCCTGTGTCTTTCTGCAGTCACCAAGAACAGCTTTGTGCAATGCCACCAGCCCTTCACTCCCACCTGTCCCCAGCTCTGGCTGTCAAACGTTTTTTAGATTGGAGCAAGTAAAAAATCACATTTCTAAAGGTATGTTTCACATACTTTTCACATAGAAACCATGAGGCTAGGCAATTAAACAGAGCAAAGAGAGAGACACATAAAATGTCACATTTCTAAGGTCATATGAGACTCAAGCAAGTCAGTACGTCAACGATAACTGAAGGAGAGGAATGCATGAGAATGTATAATCTTCAAATCCTGCTATGTCTTCTGCATTGAACTAGATTTCCAAAATTACCCAGTGCTTTTGTACCCATCAGAAAAAACAGACATGCACATGACTGCACATGAATTTTTGAGAATGCCTGCACTGAGTGTAGACATCTCCAGTAGTGGTGTGTTATAGACTTGGGTTTCGTTCCATTCATTTTGTTCAGTTTATGAAGGCAAAGAAATATCCTCACTTTTCCCCGCTTGTGTTATCAATGTTCATAACATTTTGCTGAATGCATGTTAAAAACCCCATGACTGAAACAGTATCACTGATAAATTTAACAGAATTTTTGTAAATACATTCCAAATAACTCTCCAGAGAGCATATATTTTTGAAAACTAGATTATTTATTATTGTTTTAAAATTATTTTAACTTGTTGCTCCAAGAAACAGCACTTCAGATAGGAAGACAAGAGCTCTGTCGTCCTTGGGGGGACAATCTAATATGTTATTTAAAACACAGTTTAAGTTTCTGTTGAAGATAATTGCCAGAAGGCAAAGGTCACTTGGCTTGTCCAGAATCATATTTAACACATATTTTACCTTGACAATAACCACACTTGTTGCTTTTCAGTGATCTTTTTCCTGTCTTACTTGTTTTTAGAAGATCTGTTAAGTAGATTATATTCTAGGAAAAAGTTACATTTTCAGAAGTACATATCTCCACGTTCTCTTTCTGAAAATGCCCTGGCTTTGTTTATGATAGTATGTTTGTTTGAATGAATAACTCTGTTGGAAAGTCAGTGTTATGAACCCAGTTAAGAGTTTATGAACTTCACATTAACACTGTCATGCAAATCTCTTCCTCTCTGATCCCTGCCTATATTTGAGTCCCCTTTCTTATGACTAGTTTTGCTATTACAACCTTATCTTCTCCTCTATTTCCTTCATACCAGAGATCACAAATGTAAAACACTATCCTAATTCTGTGATCCAACAGCAAGTGCCTCCACCAGGCAACCCTGGGTCATTCCTTAGCCTCAGGGAAACTAAATTCTTCCTCAAATGCCGTGAGATGCAACAGAAGTACTCCCACCACACTTTGAAATTATAAAAGTATACTGATCTCTGTATAAGAACTTTGCCTGCAGCTGTTCTGTGATCCCAAGAACACCTGTAGGATATATGTATAATGGAAAGATCAGTGGTAATTCCTCCAAGAAGATAACAATAGAAAAAGGTGCACAGATTAGTAGTTAACAAATCATTCATCAAAGTGTATCAGATGGCCTGTATTATTAGGTAAAAGGCATGGATCATCCTGATAGAAATTGTTCCTGGCACACAGGGGAATCAGAACATCCCTGTGATAGTGTGCTGCCCAGATCCATCTAGCATATGTAGAATATGTAGGGGCTCTGCCTCAGAAGTGCTCCATTCCTGTTGAGCAAACCTGGATTCATTCTTTATGGAAAAGATAAGTCCTTCACTGTAACAGATGTTTCACCAAGTGAAGGAAGATGTAATAAGTTCTTTGAAAGTCCACTGAATCTCCAAGGAATTAAAGAAAGCAGAGTCCATTGTTCTATTTTGTGTGGGATTTTTTTGGTTTGTGTTTTGTTTTGTTTTTACCTGAATGTAAAAGATGTGATTAAATTGAGGCAAAGACATTTCCTCACACAGCAAACACAGGACATAACTGTTAGCCTTCATAAACAAAGTGAGACAGGAAGGGCTTAAAGCAGTATGACACACTGTCATTCAAGCAGAGTAAAGGACCCCACATTCAGCTGTCTCTCACTCTGCATTTGCTTCCCATGGGAAAATCCCACCACTAAGCTATCACTGTTTTCACCTGAGAAAGATCTGTTCTGGTCAGCTGACAGGGTCAGTCCTCCTGAGCAGAATTTTCTCTGACACAGCAATTCAACCCTTCAGTGGGTCTGAAACACAGCAGGTCAGTGTATGTATGCCATTTTATACCAATTTAGGAACTGGCCCTCTGATTCTCACCCTCCTCATTTTTCATGCTGTAGTACCTGCATTCATAAGCTACTGCATGCACCTAAGAGGCCTTTAAGCATCTCCTTGTATGATTCATCTGATTAAAAATATTGCCTTTTACACCATTTAATTCTTAAGTATTATTACTCAACATCCCTTCTTTGGAGATGCTCTGAAGAGTGGCAGCAAGAAAACAAACATAGGTTTTTGCTCTGCTGACACAAAGAGAAATTGATTTATGGCTCACAAGGACATCTGAGACACTTAAAAACTCCCCAGATGTCTATAGTAGACTAAAATCCTGATCTGACTTGAGCAACTCATATTCAGCTGGAGGGTGAGGCTGTGGAGCTCATTCAGATCCTTGTGCTGGATTGCTTCCAAACCCAGTTGACCTCTCTTTTTAAGGCTGGGCTGCAGCTGCAAACAGAATGTGCAGAGCCCTCTCTGAAAATAGTTGTCTTTGTTGTGACTAAGATATTTAGATCTTTTTTCAGTAGCATCCTTATTTGATTGACTGATGTGCCTGGAAGTTATTTCTGAATCTGGGTTATTTCTATTTCTGATGTAAGACTCTAGATTCTCTGTAATTGTTAAGCCACTCTTTTATTTGATAATATTTTTTATTCTAAACTTGGGATCAAACTGTTTTGTGGTGTAAAATCTCTATTTGTGTTAGAAATATTGATGGTCACCACCAGACTAAGGGCGTCTTCCTCATGTATTAAATTACATTGCTTAGAATCATAACAAGTCAACACTTCCGCGCTGTCACTTAGAGGTCTTTTTTAGGTCCTTCTTCCTTTCCTGTTAAAAAACACGAGTTACTGTTCAGTAACTCTTTCCATCTCAGGTTCATAAAAGGAGGAATGGATGATCTAAATTTGCCTGTTCTTACACACTGATGGCTTCATCATCTCTTCTAAAACTGGTCAAACATTTTTCATGCTGATTAGAAATAGCTGACTTGCAGGATTCAGGAATGAAATATAAAATTGACTACAGACTTGTAAAAATCAGTATGCATCAGAAATACATGAAATTTCAACAATAATTCATGGAAGTTCCTGAGGCAACCTTGATAATTAAAGGTTAGCACTGTGAGGAGATCAGTGATATTTGCTATCAGAGAGTTCCTGAAGCCATGGAGGACTATGTGTGGACATGTATGCATGTGTGCATCCATTCATGAAACTTTGAAATCCTTATAAAGGCAGTTTAAATGGGCCTGCTTTAATTAGGAAAGAAAAGCTGGAAGGACCAGACTAAAAAATTACCCTCAACCACATGAGCTGACTAATCAAAATAATGTGCTGCATGAGCCTGAAAGTTGGAAAAAATAAACCTGTGGGTTTACATGCAACTCTTTTTGGCACTCAAAACACATCTCAGAGAAGTTAGCTTTCACTCAAACACAGGTACTGTGTTAATAGTTACTGTGCTTTCACACAGATCATTCAGAACCAAGAGTGATTCAACTTTTAAAGAGTAATTTGTGTTCTCTATGTCAGAGCTTTACAGTATGTGATGGGTTTTATTTCTCTCTATATTCTTGCAAGGATTAGCAAACATCCTTCTAAAGTAAAGATAAACATTTCAGTTTGTGTACATTGGGTTTATATTGGAGTTGTGCTTTTAGCTGTTGCTACAGAAACAGATGCTAAGATGTGGTAAATTTACACTTTGAAAAATGAGTCTTCACACACGTGCAGTGAGGAGTTTAGAACAGGATATCTAAGTCCCCAAAGTTTTTATCTGTGCTAGGCTCACTCCAACCACATGGACTGACTGAGGCACTTGCTGTAACCCTTCATGCTTCCAGTGGCCTTTGTGGCTTGTCCTGAGACCCCAGAGGACTGGAGGAGAGAGAATTCCATAAGTTACTGTAATTAGAACTATTGGTGTCTTTTTTCACATTAAATAAACCATTTGCTTTCTTGATTCTTTTTTTTCGTATAATTTTTAAGAGGCTGATTCTGGAAGATGTGATAAAGCTAGTTTTGACCTACAGTAGTTCCTTCTTTTTATTTTAATTGATGGTAGTGCATGAACTTTTTTTTTATTAGACTTGCAGAAATGTCCAGCTGTTCCCACATGGAGCAATGTCTTTGTGAGGTGCATTGATCAAATTTATCATAATGTCCTCCAAATATCTTTCAGTATAACAAGATTTAAAAAGGTGCAGAATATGGAAAGCCATTACATTAAAAATAGGCATATATGCTTACTTCCTTTTCTTGCCCTCAAAAATCACACAGAGCACAGCACTAGAGAAAAAAAAGACTTGAATATGCAGAAATGTCTTTTTGTAATGCAAACAAATAGAAAGCTCTTGCTGATGTTAGAGAAGATACTGTATCTTTGCTTTTTTGTGTCTGTTTCTCAAAATGTAAAGGTATATCCACTGTACCCAGCAGCATTCCAAACAAAATGAGTTGACTTATTTCTTTTGCACAAGGCAACGAGGTATGAAGCAGGCAGTAAAAGACTATACAAGGTTTCATTCATGAAGCAGCAGGTAGCTCTTTAAGCCCCAGGTATCTCTCTTCAATTGAGGAAGGTCAGACTTCTTATTATGAACTACATCACAAGCTCTGCTACAGTGCAGAATAGATCAATATGGCACACAGTAATTAGAACCTTGTCTAAATGGTGACAAGAGGTTTTGGGATCTATTTCATTCTCCAGTCCCATAGAGGAAATAGTTATAAAATATTTTTTTTGCTCTTAGTTTTCCGAAGGCATTTTTTTCCCCAGCAATATCAGAGGGGTTTTTTTTGGTTTTTTTTTTTTTTTTTGTGGTCTTACTTAACCAATTTTCATACCATTTAATGATCAAACAGAAAACTCACTTTTATCAACTTATAAATTTAAACATATCCCAAATAAAATGCAGACAAGCAGCACCAGCATAGTAATTATCTTAAAAAAATTTCCTTGCACCCTGCTAGGAACAAAAATAGCTTTCATACAATTTTGTGAGTTAAGTAATAAAATCTGATGGGGTGGGGGTGGCATGGAAAGCTTGTTCTGCTGCATGACAGGCTCCTGAACTGGAACATGGTGAAAAACATACTCATCAAGACCAAAGGAGATTAGAAGCATCTTTCGCATTGACCAAGCTTGCCTACATCTAGCCGTAATAAATGTTTCAGTAGCAGAGGCTGACCATAATAGTATTTTTGGAGGCTTAATGCCAAACCTGAAACAGCGTTCTGTAAGACTTTGTCCAATTTCTTAATTTTAAAAAAAAGTGCAGTATTCATTTAAAAATATATTTTTAGCTGTAGCAGTACAGCTTTGTTGTACTGAACTCTTTTTTCTAATTTTCCTAAATGCTCGAGAAACTCCCAGGTTTATTAAAACAATTTTACAGAAGCATGAGGTGACTGTAAATCTCCTCCAGCTCCTTGCTAGAGGTTTCTTTAGTGTAGATCTTCTACTTTGTGAAGTTCTACTTCAAGAAGTTGTTTGTTGGTTAAAATTGTATGGTCTGACCATGCCATTTATCTTTCATCAGAATTCAATCTCTTCTGCTTCAGGGCAAAACACAGAGGAACCCTGACAGCACAAAGGTCCCATAGTACGGACCAGCCATTTCCTTCCCACTCCCTTTCCTTGTTTCTACCCTGAGCTCCTTGAAGAGAGGATAGGGGAGCTGAGCTTGTTCAGTCTGGAGCAGAGATGGCTTCAGCAAACCTAACAGTAGTTCCCCAGTACCTGCAGAGAGGTTATCAGGGTGATGAAGACATGTTCTCCATAGCAGGGTATGGTGGAAAGAAGAGAAACCATGGACATGAATTGAAATATGAGAGTTCTAGCTGGCATATAGGGAGATACTTTTTCATTGTGAGGTCAGGCAGAGGCATGTGCTACCCAGAGAGGTGGTGGTCTCCATCCTTGCTAGCTGCCATGTGAACACTTAGAATTTATCTACCCTTACAGAAGGGCTGGTTAAGCTGAGTGCTATGCAAAAGATTGTAAACAAACAACCAAGCAACCAAAATACAAACAAACAAACAAAAAAGCATGAGAATGAATATAATTTAAGAACTAATTAATAAATACCAATTGCAGTTTCTGGGTTTCCCATTAAAGATGAATTTGTATGTGATACTGAACTGGAGAAGCTGGCTCATTGTCACTTCTTCCCCAGTTTGTCTCTGGCTAGCAAATCACCAATCACAGCTTCAAATCAGTTTCAGTAATGCTGCAACAGAATCTGAGGAGCAGACCCATGACATGCAGACTACTTTGGACTTCTGCATCTTCACTTTGACTAAATGTGAAATACCTGCTTTCTGTTAGGAAGAAGTACAGTTTGTCGCCATCTGCATTATATTCACTCTCTTCAGTATTACCTCAGACTGCTTTATACCACAGTACCTAATCATACTCACAAGCAGGAGATATTTTGTGAACCTTGGGAGGTTTATGATCTTTCCCAAGTACTCACTTGCAGCCTATTCAGCTCAGGAAACTTAAAGAAGTAATATTTGTTTGTTTATCTATCTATCTATCTATCTATCTATCTATCTATCTATCTATCTATCTATCTATCTATCTATCTATCTATCTATCTATCTATCTATCTATTAAATGTTGATAATCTGTAGGCTTGTGACTAGCTGAGATACTGTCTTTCCAGATAGGCATCAGATTTTTATTAGTTTTTATTAATAGGCTTTCCTTCTGGGTAAAGAGATAAGTTACTCCATAATAAAACATATCTTTCACAATGAGTACATAATTTTCAGACTTTGCAGTATTATATTTTAAAGGGGAAATATGCATCTCTGAGAACTCTAAGGATAATTTTTGTCCAATAATAACTGAAGCGGGAATGGATGTTATTGACTCATTCTATGGAAAATTCTTCAGGAAGTCTACTTGCAGAGCTGCTGCTGAGGCAGCTGCCTTAGGCACCAAACACACTCCTTTGGCTACATGGAGGATTTAGACTTCTAATGAGTTGTTGATCAGGGATCTAAAATTAAAGGACCAGTTAAGTAGTCAACATCACCTCAATAAACTTTCACTTCTGCAGTGATTACTGTGATATCATTATGTACTTTGGAGGGTCTAGCTGCCTTGCATCACTCTGCTGATACATCCTAGGCTGAATATGAGGATGTGGTTGAGCTACCTCAGCCAAATCTGGTCAGGAACTGCTGAACACCATAAAATTGAGAATCAGTGAACTGGTCCACACTGCCAGAGATGTCATCATGTTAGAGTGAGCAGCCTCTGGCAGCTGGGGGCCATGACAGCATCATCTAAGAGGAATTTAAGCTGCCATGTAACCATCATTTGCTACTAAGGGCCTCAGGCAAAGCAGTCAGATCACGAAGGTGAACCTGTACCCACTGCCAGAAGAAGGGAACAAACTCTCTAAAGATGCATTTTCCATCACTCTCCTGTTTCTCTCAGTAGTAGGAGTCATTTATACAAAGGCTAATGGTTAATGTCTTACCTGTCAACCCCAAAATTCATACGAAAACCTCATATGGCCCACACCATCTCATTTTATGGAACTGCTCTGTGGAGGGAAGAGGCCACTCATGACCCCTACCAGTACCTGTACACAGATCCCTGACCTCTTTGAAGGCTCCCTGTTCTTGTGCTTTCTCACTAGTGACACCATCATTTATAGCTGTACACTACAGATTACTTTAAAAAGAACAATGGTTAAATAGCACCTTAACATGAGAGTTGCTGTTTCTCTGTGTGGCTCAAAATGCCAGTGCTTGATTTCCGAGTCACTGAACCTGTTTATAGGAAACCTAGTAGATTTGGGGTAAGAAAACCAAGATAGAACAAGATATTTAGCTGAATAATGAGGTATAAATAGCTTCTGGGAGGCTTAATGTAAGCTTTGTTATGGGAGTGCACAGAAAAGGCAGTAAGTGGCAGGAACAGATGAACAGTAAAACAAAGATACCCCCCTATCCTGATGTCCCTAATAATTAATGCCCAAAGGAAATCAAAAATACTTCATACAGGACAGTGTTTTAAACCGTGGGGCTTCGTTTGAAATTTTCTTTAAAGAGTCAAGTCATCTTCTTTGGTTTTTGCTATAAAACATAGCGACCTTTTACATAATACTGCAATACCATCTAAAGATACTTTGTTCTACCGTCTCTATGCTTGCATGTACTTACATTTGTAAGGAGCTAAAATATTATTTGAACCCAGTGAAAAATTATTAAAAAGAAGCTATTTTCATGGCAGAAAAACGGATCCTTTCACATTATCCAGCCACATCGTTGTCATGTAATCTTACCTTTATATTTAGGTGACTACTGTCCCTATGTTCTCTAAACAAAGGATCCTGCCTTTATAACCCTTAATTTTGAAGGACATGATTTTGTCCCTAGTTTTCAGTTCCTTATGAGTGCACTGGAATGTTTCAAGAGATCTCCAGAACTGACCTGGGATAAGTTGAAGTAGGCCAGAAGCAGTCAGGAAAACATCCATCCAGACCCAATAGTCAACAAACATTAGGTACTGCCTTAGAACGGAATCTGAAGAATTCCTAATTCTTGGAGTCTATTTTATCATCCATCTGTCTGAGCCAAATCTCAGAGATGGTCTCATAAGAGTATTTTGTAGTACTGGACTCTCCTTGGAGACTGGCATGGTCTGCTGTCCTAGTGCTTCCACCTTCCATGTTAGTGTGAAAGCACTGGCTATGCTGAGTGGAGATTAACACCAGCCTGAATATTTAAATCACAGTTGCGTTCTGTTTGTAGAATCAAGTGTTTAAACACAGGTAACTGAAATACATAGGCCAATGAAGCAATGACATGAGCTGGCCTAATATCCACTCTAGATTTCCTACTCAGTAATCTGGAAGTGTAGTTGGTTTTCACACATTCATTCCAGGTGAGAAAGACTTTTTCCACCCTCCTAAAAGAGTTTGTGGCATCATTAACTTCACCAAGAACAGTAGGATACCATTTCCAATGCAAACAGTATTTTATGGCTCTAGTAAATTGGAATTACAAGAGTATGACAAATATAATTATATCTTGGATAAGACAAAGATTAGCTGGTATCATATCTGCACATTAACATCTCAATGTATTATTGTCTTCCTAAACGTTTTTCAGGTGTGTTAAAGGTTAAAACAGCATAGAACTACTCAAGTATGTTTATTTTATGCTTCACACAAACATTATTATCTTTGAAAAAACTGAAAGACATTGCATGTGAACACTGAAATAAAAAGCTCAGTTATTTTTCTCCAAAATGGACATAAGTAGATTTATCTGTCTTGAAAGTCTGTGAGAAAATGATGGCAGGATACAAGATGTTACCAATGACTAGTTAGTATTCCTACTACCATAATCAGGCTTTTCTCTACGGTGGAATAAAGCTGAAATGCAGCTGACTGAAGACACACAGCCCGAGTGCCTAGCAAATCAGTTATTTGTTTTTCTCTACTGCAGATCCCTTTTAATCTGTAGGACTAGTTGCAATGCAAGGATCCAGATGTCCCCTCTCCCTTCAGTGTCACTCAGTGTGCAGCTCCCCTGGGTATGGCTATTCATAGCTCTCCATGGTATTCACTGCAGAGTCTTGACCATGATGCATTGATTGCCATGAGGAAAACTGACAATTTAAAGCAAAACCACAGACAGATGCATAGACACATGTGGGTGGCAGTGGCATGGACAGAAACAGACTTCCCAGGATTCAAAGCTGGTGACAGACTTCAAAGGCTCAGTCTCTCACTGAATCATCAATAACACTGCACATACAGAAGCCTTAATATAGCTGTTTTAGTGAAAGAATTAGCTCTTGCTTGATAACCATCTGAGATGCTAAACCTGTCCTGTGTAGTATTTTTGTATTCTAAAGAAATTTTAGTGTGTTTGCAAGTGTTTCTTTCCAAAATATCTATTTGGTTGCAGAATGCTGTCTACTGGCTTTTAACTGTGGTTTCGGAAGTCCTGTTGGGGATAGTCCTGAACTGGCAGCACTGATGAGTTGTTCCCACTAAGAGCTGGATTCCCCACGGCTGTTCCCAGAGACCATAGAAAACACCCATGTATCTACAGCCCTCAGGGGGATCCATTGTAACTTCCCATGACCCCAGACATCTCCAACAGGAGCGTGCAGGGAGCAGCTAGGTCCATTTCAAGCCACTTGGTGTAACTTGGAGTGCCTCAAGTAGCACTCTAGCCATGCCCCTTGGTATGCACACATATGCTGCAAACAGCAACCCTACCAAGGTCTCAAATACATAATTCGGAAATACTTCATTTGTGGCACTGTCCCTTCCCATGCAAGTATTCTTTTTCTATCTGTGAAATTTTAATAATCTACAGAGGTTTTCTTTATTTGCGTGTTTCCTTTGAGAGGTTTTATAACTTCTTTCATTGACTAACTAAGCTAAATGCCATGTTGCTATTGTGGAAATGTCTCTCTTTCCAAAACCAGCATCCCGCTTTCTACAACTTCCAAAAATTGCAACCTCCACCACAACCATCACTTGACTCTTTTGTCTTCTTGGAATTGAGTTGAATTTTTCTTTGAACCTGGAATAAAAAAAGGTAAAATATACTGTTTAGGATTTTCTTACAATAAACTTTTATTTTTCAGTTGCTGGTTTATGGTCAGTGCTAGGGTGCAGGGCTAAATAGTGACCTATGATACATGCATGTGCAGAGCAGCAAGTGTCACCTGCATCTATCCCTGGCCTCTCTCAGCCTTCAGGTCAGATAAACAGGACCCAGACAGTGCGTCCTGGTGTGTAGTATCATGGTATCACTAGACTACAGTGAATGGGTGCAGCATTACTACTTCTCATTGTACTGACTGAAAGCATAAATTGCTGGAGTGGGCTGACGATATATTTCCCTCATGACCTTGAGAATAGCTAAAACCAAATGATTAATTGTTTCTTAGAAATGTGCCTTCATATGAATACAGAAAAATCTGCTCAGCTATTCAGTTATTTAGTTCAGTAAAAGTGTTTTTAACATGATTGACACAAATTGGCACCATCTTATACCTAGAATACTACTTTCTAAACAGTGTTCAGGTTCCTCAGAAAAAGTGGTACGAAGATGAAAATTAATAGGAAGAAAGAGAAGGAAGAAATGGAAGAAAGAGAAGGAAGAAAGAGAAAGAAGAAATGGAAGAAATGGAAGAAATGAAAGAAATGGAAGGAAGGAAGAAATGGAAGGAAGAAAAGGAAGAAAGGGAAGGCAGGAAGAAAAGGAAGGCAGGAAGGCAGGAAGGCAGGAAGGCAGGCAGGCAGGAAGGAAGGCAGGCAGGCCAGCAGGCCGGCAGGCCGGCAGGCCGGCAGGCCGGCAGG
>VXAU01002130.1:3542739-3601118 GCA_013399695.1 Formicarius rufipectus | reverse complement strand
AAGGAAGGAAGGAAGGAAGGAAGGAAGGAGACTGTCTTGAGAACATGCATGAAACAAATGAATCTGAAGGAATATTGCATAGAAAACTGAAAACAAATTGTAGCAATGAAATATAGTGATTTTTCTTTCCCAGCTTTAAATGTACATAACCACATCTTAAAGTGCTAGAGCTTACACAGACTAGGATTTAGAAAAAAATTATTGTGGCTCTGTCAGGCAGCTACAAGGCAATTCTACCTCCCTCTGGGACACTTGTGGTCTCATGTATACCCTCACTCTATCTGAGAGGACAGGATCACAAGCCATAGTTATATCATGACTTAGGAAACCAAATTCTGAAAACAGAAGTTTGAATCTGTGAATTTCACTATAAATAGGTCCAAACTCTCCTAAAGCAAAATTTCAGCTACAGATAGTGAGTATGGTGAGTGTGAATTGTCTGCTAGCTTTTCTGATTGCTCAGAGCAATTAGTCCTGTTAACAGTTGAAATTTAGAGGAGACAACCCTGGGGAGATTAGATAAATAATCTTGAGATGGAACAACTGGAAATGAATGATAGCATAATCAGGGATCTACATTCTACAAGATGCATCACATCTTCCTCTTCATTAATTTAAGAGAAGTCAGAATTACAAAGCATTCCTTTTTGCCAAAATTTTTAGCCCAAGGCTTACTGTCTGAAAATATCCTGTGAACTTGCAAAAATTCTTGTTTGGGCAATTTTATTTCATTCTTACATGTCTTTTCCCTAATGCTTCTGTAGAGATTGGCTACAAGGGAAGAGCATAGTCGCATTTTTTGTTACAGCACTTTCCCCATGACTTTCCTTGCCTTTGTACATTTCAGTGCAGAATAGCAATCCCCAGAGCACCTGACTAGGTCCTCTAATCTCATTCTTTCTGACTTCTCTCTGGTTTTTGTGGTTTAGCACTCCCTTCACAGTTAATTAAATGCAGTTTATGACATCCATTTGTAATTTCTAACATTTGGGGGTTTCTTTTATCCTTTGTTCTTTTCAATCTTCTTTCCCCTACTTTTCCATTTAGTATTCATGTCTAATTTCTCCCACCATATTAACTCTGAAGAATTCTTCCACCAGTGCATTACCAAGATGGTCTCAGTTACCCACCCTTACGTGACATATTTGCTTACCTTACTTTGTTTACCAAGAAAATCTGTGACTTCATCCCTCTGCATGGCTCTTTGACTCAGTCTGGCTTCAGTGCTCTTCACATTTATCTTCTTGGTGTCAGCTTTGACTTGTTATTTTCTTCACAAATTGATATCTCCAATTTTATCCAGCTCTGCTACAATCCTCATCCATGACTACCCTCTAGCCTGTTCTCTGTGTCTTCCAGAAACATTCTTCTGGATCACTGACTTTCTTCTTGCTGTTACTGTCAGGACTTTCTTCAATGACTGTCCAGCCCTCAGGATCTACCTTCTTTGCCTGAGTAATGTTGTATTTCAAACTCTCTCTCACTTTAATACATATTTATCCTGGACAGGTTCTATCACCTCTAATTAATATAGAGAAATAAACAGCCAGATGGAGATGCATGTCATTTTGGTCAAAGTAGTAAGTGTTCCTTGTATCTTGATGCAAAAGCAGTCCAAGGCTCTAACACACATTTATGGCATTACATTCTTCTCTCAACAGTTCTTGAGGAGCAGTTTTCCATTTTCAAGAAGAAAACATGCAAAGTGTGGTCTAAATATGCACCTAAGTATACCTAATGCACAGGCCTCTGGGAAACAGTTCAAAAGTAAATCAGACCACCTCTACAGTTTTTCCTAGAACTATTGCACAATTAAATGATTAGGGCTATGACAGATTTTTATTAAGTGCAGTATCAGAGACTATAAACAAGAGATGGAAACTAAAGATAAAAAGCTCAACTTGGAGAACTTGTGCAATCAACTTGATAGAAAAAAATTAAAATGGAGATTTACTTCAGTCCACAAAGTATAAGGAAGAACAAGATATGCCTTTCCTCAAATTATCAGAAATGTTGAAAGACTTTTCATCAGCAAAGAATGAGGAAAAATAGTACTTAGTACCTTGAGAGACCACACAGGTAGCTGTGTATAGTAACTTACCTCTTCATCAGAAACAACCAGCAATGATAAAGGAACATGATGGCTAACTGCTGAAAATGTTGAATAATATCCCTATCTCATTGAAAGCAAATGGGAATTTTGTCTGGGGAGCTATGGGTAAAATATAAAGTCACACATAATCACATACTGAGGAAAGTAACTTTTTGTGGCTATGTGTTATTCTAGCTCTTATTTACCCTCTGGTCAGAATGTGTTATGCTAATAAAGTTTAAAAATCAACAAGGAAGGATTTGTCTTGTAGAGGAACAACCCATAAAGAACTTTTACAAAAGTTTGGATGGGACTCTGAGCAACCTGATCCAGTTGAAGATGTCCCTGCTCATTGTGGAGAGCATTGGACTAGGTGAGCTTTGAAGGTCCCTTCCGACCCAGGCCATTCTATGTTTCTATGGAACTATGATTCCTGGAACTGCAAGAAATACTGGCTAAGTTAGGTTTAATTTTATGAATAAGTCAAAATTCAGACAGTAAGTATTTCACTCTAAATAGCATTTCCATTCTTACACTACTTTTAAGATGGGTGTTGTTCACTGCAAGAAACAATAATGCCCAAAGTTACAAAGACTCCATGTTTACTGCCCTCTTCCCCTATGTCCCTGCATATCTCTGATATCATCAGTGTGACCAGAGTCTTTCACCTACCTGTAAAAAATGTATATAAGATTAGATCTGTGAAACAGAGCTTAGTACAAAGGAAATCTAACAATTAGTATCAATAAGGCACTTCTAAATGCATTCATATGGTATATTTGACATTTATGTCCTATGAGGGTTACAGTTTAATGTAGACATGTGAAAAATGCCCACAGCTGGTACATCTAAACTGGTGTTACTCTATATGAGTATTGATTTCAGGCGTTAATAAAAAATAGCTGATTATTTAGACAATATCCATTCAGCTGATGAGTTTTGGTTACCATTATAAAGACATTGTGTCTTTTAGCAGTGCTCTGTGAGCTCCACTCTGCTGAATATACTTGTTACACAGGTCCATCAGGTCAGGTAAAAAAAAATTGATTTCTTTGACAATTTTGTTGTTAGTCAAAAAGACAATGCTGATGGAGGAATACTTTCATGCCATTCATAGGAGGGGGCGGGGGGAAATCCAAAACTAAGTGGAAAAAAAAAAAGGCATTAGATTGCCACAAAAAACACTTTGGAAGGCAAAGGGATGTGACTATTTCAATAGAAAGGTAGGACTACTTCAGCCCACATGGCTACAATCTTGGAATTTCAGCTGAGAGCTGAAATTAAATGAAAGATCAGATATCAACTCTTCTATTGACTTGCGACAGCTGATTTGTAAATCCCCGTAACTGGGAAGGAGGAGCAGACAAGAAGTTTGAGTCCAAGAAGAATAGCAAGAGGTCAAGGGAGTACAGAACATACCTGTGCACTGAGACAAAAATGTTAAAACCCACAGAGACTCAGTGTGTTGGAATTGACTGCTTCAGATGGGTATGTGTTTTAGCAAGAAAGAGGTCCACCAGACATGTGATGCTATGGCTTTAAATGTCAGTGAACATATCAGAAGTGTGTGTCTAACTACTTTCCCAAACAGGATTAAAAAAATTATTTTTAAAATAAATGGTGAATTTACTAAATGCACCCACTCATCCGAAAAATACACTCTATATTTCAATATTTTATCTTGACAAGAAAAATATCCAAAGGGTTTAAAGAAAAGATTGGTCAACATCTGTGTATGTTCACTTTGTGTATTACTATGCATTAGTCAGATCAATGTTGCAGTGCTGTGCTAATGTCTGGAATTCCCATTAAAGTGGTGTCAGGAAGCCTGGAGTTGGAACGGTATTGATGGTAAATGGATATAGGTCATTTGGACCAGAAGACTCACATTTGCCATGCTAGTAAAGCTAATGGAAATCAATAATGAAGCAATCATGGGGGAAAAAAACCCCAAACCAAGCCAAAACACTAGAAAAAGGAAGAAGGGTGTAAACTGAAGAATTGGTTACTAAAACTAAGCTTAATTTTTCTTATAATTCCTTTTAATAACTTGGACTTTTTAAAAAAAGTATTTAAAAGTGACTGTTGGATCTTAGTCTAGCATTGACTACAGTGGATTTCAATCTGATAGGAAAAGAAGGTATAGAATAAAATTCCCATTCTGTCTCAGCACTCATTCCCTTAATCTTCGTGATCACACCTTTGGAAATGCCTTCCAATATGTACATCTTTTTGATAAAATCTTCTCACACAGGATGCAGCAACACAGGAGGTATGATAGGAGGACACAGCACCTACCTACCTGATATAATATTTTAAAAACACAGGTATGAGCAGTGGGGTGGTGCAAGGTGGAGTGTAGAAAGTAAACCAGGAAATAAAGAAATATAAATACTAAAATACAGCATCATGTGTTAAGTGAGATATGCTCAGAGACTGACTAAAACTGAATCTCATTGCTCCCTACTCTTAATAAGATCTTCGCTCCTCTTCCAGATTCCACAGTCTCCTTTTCAGTACTGGAAAGCATTGCTGTTTATCATTAACTTTGGTAAAGACCTATTTATAGAGTTTTTAGTGTGATATAATTTTTTTTCTATGAGAAAATCTGACAGATACTTTACTAAAGTCACCAAATATCATTTCACTACCTCATAATTTTGTTTTTATTGGAAAAGAAAAGCATTTAGCTTGACTCATAAGATGTAATTCTTTTGCATCTCTTTTGCTCATCATATTTATTGTTGCTCTCCTCCAGACACTGAGTTGAGAGCTTTATGTTCTTCCTCAGTTCACTGGAAGCCTTGCCTCATTAAAGGCTATATATGCAGTCATCTAAACTACATTAGCCATCTTAAAGTTAAGACTTTTGACTAGACTTGTTGCCTGTACTTATCCAATAGCCAAAGGATGACCAGTTCCCTGTCCTTAGAAGTATATAGTGGAACCAGTATCTCAAAACATCCTTTGTGAGTCTACAGAACACCTACAACAGCTTGGATTAGAGACGGCAGTTTTACATAGCTAAACTTAAGCAAAATATATCCCACTATGAAAAGCCCAAGATAAGATAGTATAGTATCACTTGTTTTGAAATATGTTGTAGTGGGTATATGGCTGTGTATGTACAATAGATGGGCATAGTGCTCTCGTATCGCTGTAGCATAGTTGTAAGACTGAACTGAACACAGCATGGACTTTACTTTTTTAGTTAACAGTAAAATCCACCACTGCAACAGCAAGTATTAAGCATTACCATTATCTACACCAAACTGGAATCCAGGTAATATAGAAATAGACACTCCATATTTAGATGATGTCCTCAACTTCAGTGCCATGTAGCCTGAGTGGAGCCATGCCAAGACAGCTGCACTGAGATCACAACTACCCTGTGCAGTCCCATGTGGAGCTCTTAGACCACACTAGTTGCATAGTGACCTTGTTCACTGGTAAAAACACAGAAGGACATTTAAGAGATGTCTACACTAGCAAGTCATGAAGAACAGTAGGAGAGGATCCATAGAGTAAAACAATTGCTGAGGAAATAGCAGCCCCATCATTGTGCCTTTACTTCACATCACTTCGGTCTGGTTCTGTGAAGTAAAGACCTATCTTCTGCTGAATGAGATTTGGAGGACAGGATCTGGTTTAATTTCACTCAAAACAAGTCAAGACTGTTCATCAATATGACAAAAAATGTTGTGAAAGGGAACAAGCAGAACAGTTAATGGGGACAGTCAGGATGAACTCAACACCTCACTTCTGGTCTGAACAGAAATGCTAATATAGATACACCTCTGTGCAAGGTAAAGCATACATAGCAATTAGTGCCATGTGCAAACTTTGTTTTTCTCTGGGTAGCTCCTCCTGAAGCTGCAAGGCATGTAGGTGAGGGACAAAGCCAGGGGCTGCTCAAGCAAAGCATGCAAAAGGGTGAAAGTTGCATCCATTGCTAAAGCTAAATTCATTCTTTTCATATGCATCTTCCTCTAACTTCATTTCTCTGTCCTTTTGCTATGATTTACATTAACTTATAATAAGCATGACACAACCACAATGACCAAAGATTTTGGCTAGAACAAAGGTATGGTCTCTATAGTTTTATCAGTATTGTCCTGGCTGAGTCTAAGGAAAAAAGAGCTATCTGATTTTTTTGAGATGGAGAAAAAAACAGGTATCTATAAATCAGTAAATATCAATTTAACTGGGTGAAGGGGTGCTTGCTTCCATCACTTCAACTCATTTTTACAAGTTTTGAGACAGAGATGAAAGATGGATGTGACAGAACAGAAAGATACTAGAGCAAGCAAGCAATGCCATTAACATAAATGTGAGCTTTATTCTGGAATACAAGGATCTACCATAATTGTCAAAGTTACTTGAGAAGCTGCATATGCTCCAATGCGCCACAGAGGGCTGAAATTATTCATGGGATGGCCAAAATAGCTCAAAACTGGAGGAGTGTCATAGTTTACACCTGAAAGTTATTTTCCATCCACCACATAGACACATCTGGGCAGTCTTTTGTAACAATCTTAATAAAAGATACTTTTTCATTGCGCACACACCAAAACCAGTTTGTCCAGTTGTCTGTATATACCAGCTGATGCAAAGACAAGTGGGCAAACACTTCGCTATGTAAAAAGCAAGAAGACACCAGTATTACTGAAGAAAGCATTTGCAGGTCATGAACCAGGACATTCAGAAACAGGCTGTGTTTAACATCTCACAACCTAATATGGATCATAAAGCAGTCAATATACCATGAAATATTCTAAAATAAATAAACATACACCTTACCTGCAGAAGACTTTCCTTTGGTCTTATTATCACTTACAACGGACACAATGTTCCACAAGCAGAGAAAGATGACTAATTCACACATATCATGTTCTGCATAGTATTAACCTGCCACTGCAAACACTTCCTTGAGAACAGAATTAATGTTATTATTTAGTACTAATGTTATTAAACCTTTTGGCAGAGACTTGCAAAACCTGCTTTTATTTCAGTCACTCAACAAAGGCTTGTAAAAAAATGCAAGAGGAAGTAATTTACCCATTCACAGATTAAAACTGAAAGTGCCAACTTAATGTATTTTGACATTTGCTGGGCAAGAAAGTCTGGTAGAGCATCAGAGAGCCCTTGAATGTACACAGGTTCTTAAGCAAAGGAAAAGACACATATCCCACCCCACAGCCTTTCTGGAGACCACTTGCACCATCACTAACAAATTTTGCTACAGCTATTAAGGAAAAGGGCATTGTTAGTGCCTCCCCTTAAGCTGGCTTATCTTTCCCACAAGGAGTAAGAAAGGTTGCTGGTTATTTCCCAGGTGACAGTGAGACATAGTAAAGGTGAGATTCAGGTGACCAAAGACAGACTCAAGCTAACATTTCTCCGGGGGTGGATCTATGATACCCAGGCTAGGTTGCAGACCTACCGCAGTCCTCTGGGTGACTATAGAAAAGTCACTTAGTATGGTATTTATCTTAGCCAAATTTAGACTCCTGCAGTATAAACATCTACATAGGAGCAAGTCACCCTGTGCTCCTTTTGTAGTCAACAGAGAAAAACAGATACTTCTAGGGTGCAATTAATCTCATCCTAAAGAAGACATCTTCCAGATGATTTATGTCTCAAAAGTACCTGTTTTTCCCAAACTATAAAGGGAGCCTGAGGTGATTTTTGCCATATGGACACCTCAGACATGAACAAATAATATATCTAGCAGAGCCATTGATATTCCACACAGCCTGCAGTTAGTATAAATGTTTGGTCAATAATAACTCGAGCTGAACTCAGACGGTTGACCTAGAGGTGAATGGCTCTGTATTCCATTACTAAGTCTCTGAATTATCTAGTGTCTCTTTTCTTTTTAAGTAAAGGCTCTCCCCGGGTTTTAGATGTCACTTAATGGAATGTGGATATTAAATGTATGTAAATCCATTGCATTTTTGGATAGAGCTGCATTCCACTATGTCCTATTATAAACACGATCCCATCCTCCTCTTTGGAGCTGTCAATCTGTTAGGCAGAGAAGCCTGTGGATTCCCAAGGCAAATCCTTGTACTTTCAAGGTACTGCTGTTGCCAAAAACAAAGTTCCCAATGAAAATAGTTCTTGTGTGGAGCCCATCAGACAGACCCTCTTAAGACACATTTATTATATCCTGGGATGATAGGAATTCCTTTAACAAAACTAGTGCAGCTTGGTTTTTTCCCAAGTTGTTAATTTCCATTTTATTTCTATTCCTGTCCTCAGAAGTCTCATTTGTTTCATGGAAGTATCTTCTATCATCTTCACTTTTGCTTCCCATTATTTTTCTGCACATTTTTGTACACTTTTAATTGGAATTTCCACTTCAGTTATAAAATATTATCTTGTTTTGGTTTGGTTTTCATTTTGCAAAACAATTCTTATTGTATTTTTGCCCTCAACCTTGCAGTAAATTAAAAAAAAAATTATTACTAATTTCTTTTTAAAGAGGTTAATAAAGCTGTATGTTCATTTAAACTCCAAATGCCGGGCATTGTTACTTCGCAGATGTAATTTAGTGGAACGTGGATAATGAACTCTAGCCAATTCCTAGTACCTGGGAGTTGAACTGCTTTGCCCTTTAAACATCATCCTACCACAATACACAATATGTGTGCATGACATGAGCTCGATAACCATTTTTACCAGTATTTGACAAATGGACCAAGAACCCCATCTTGTCAGGTGTCTCTTTCAGTGGTTCACTTCAGATGAAATAGTTTTCCGTGTTGAAGACACTTCTCAAGCACATTTCTTTTTTTAAATGAGGTCCACAACATATTGCACTTCTACAGAGAAGATTTTGTAGCCTAGGCTGTGTCTTGAGTATGGTGTTCTTCTGAGGACCAGGTGTTATCTGAAACATTACCCAGAGAAATACTTTAATCTGCTGTTCATACTGTAAATTCCTGTCTAAATCCTAGGCAGACTAATTGTGATCTGAGACAGCCACTCTTTAAATGTACCTAAACCCCATCTTCAGGGTTTTCAGCAATTGCCTGAATTTCAACCAGCATCTCAAGCAGGTGACTCGTGCAAACTTGAAGAGTACAATGGAGACAGAAAAAAATGGTGTTTTGAAGAAGCTCATCTCCAGGCACCTCTCTGAAGTGTAGAATTTTCCTAGAAAATTATTTCAGATTAGACAATTATCTTCTACATACCTGAAGTTATGTGAGAAGAACTGTCACTTTATGGCTAAAATGCACCTCTAACTTCATTAACAAATAGATTAATTCTTTGTTTCCACTCACTTCCTTGGGAGATACAGACATATTCAGGACTATAGCAAGTTTGGAATTCATTCTCCATCTTTCCAGTGGGGTACTGACATTCATGTAATGCAAAGCTTGGAGACTAGGACAAGAGATTTGTTTCCTTATATTTGTATTTTAAGCACATTGCCATTTATGAATGGATCAATTACATATTCAGTTCAGAGAAGTTTAAGATCCAGGATTTCAACAGAAGTCTTCAAACATGGTCCCCACCAAGCAGACTTGTTTTTTCTATTTCTCTGACATGGATGCATAAAGTAATTCTACATAGGTGACCTCTTTCAGTCAGTTTTGAGAGATAATGCATAACTACTAAATTCTTACACACTCCACACAAGTAGAAGTTCCAGGTAGAAGAAAGAGACCTTTTTGCCTTTATAGGAGGAAAGGCTGTAGTAAAAACACATACCTTGTTGAACATCAAGGTATTCAGAGAAGTTACTATCTATCATCTATCTATCTATCTATCTATCTATCTATCTATCTATCTATCTATCTATCTACACCCAGATCCTCTTGCTGGACCACACTTGTGCAATCTGGTATGATATACTGTATATGGTACTGATTCTTATCCACCCAGTTGTGGGACTTGCTGGAGTGAATCTTTCACCCAGCTCTCACACTCTGACTTGTCTTCTGGGGTAAGCTGTGGAGCAACTGTCTGGTCCATGCTGCATGTCACCAAGAAGTGGGAGTAGGAGTAACACAGTGCTGTGTAGCTCAGCCCACAAACACAGCAGCCTTGCATTTACAGTAGAATGGCTGCTGTCTGTCTGTCTGACATAAAAATGTAGGAAATCAGATTGTCTTGGCTCTCTGCTCACAAGAACTGCTTGTTTTCTTCAATTTACAGGCATACAGAGTTTCTATATTTAAATACAAATACAACTATCTATTATTTGGGCTAGTATATTTACCACAGTAGTCACAAAAAATGCAAGATCTTTTCAAGAAATAATTTACATTTTTGAGACTGGGTAATTGTTCAACACTGATATGGGATACTAGTGCAATTCTGAACCAACTTTTTTTTCATGTCTCACATGTCCAAACCATGATATGCTTATGTGCTATAACGGATCATTTATTTTATTAGCATATACTATAAATCCTAAAGAATAATATGTAATGTGGGCCAGTACCTCATAATTTTCAGCAGAAACATGCTAGTTTCCCTCAGTGCAGAAGGTTCAAAACACTTCCATTAGTTTGCAAACCAATCTTTCCTTGTGGAAATATTCCCTGTCTCATATACTTATATATGATCTGGGTATAACCCATTTCCTATTTGCCTTTTTTTTCCCTCCATTTTGTCATTCTCTTGCTATTGCTCCGAAGAGGAACCAGAATATATAGAGGTGCAGCTGTGCAATGAAAAAGCTTGAATCCTTTCTACCTTCCATTTTTTCCTTCGTTCTTCCATCAAGTTTTTCTCGCTGCCTTTCTTCCTTGTAGATACTCTTGCAGGAAGAGAAATACGATTTTTATAACAGAAAATTTGTTACTCTACTAAGATTTGAAGATCTAGTAAGGTGAACACTACCTAAGTTACTTGACCTATTATAACAGCCAAGGTGCCAGTTAAGAGGGAAATCTTAATATTGTTGAAAATCTGAATATACAAATAAATATTGTTCTTAGTCAAGTTTATTCTGTTTCTCACAAGTGACTGAAAGGCAATGAGTTTCCAGAAGCCAAAGGGTCTGCAGCTTTTCAGCTGAATATCATAAAGGAAGACAATAATATATGTATCATACATAACTGAAACAGGATTTGACAGAAACGACTGGTCAACAAAATTAGGTGCAATGAAAGGAAGCTCCAGGCAAATGTGAAAAATAAAAACTATGCTTTTCAATGGGTGTTGTGTATAAGTCTTTCTTAGCTGCCTTCTAAAGCATGCACAGAAGTCAAGATCCTAATGACCTGTTGGATCTGTTGCTATATGTTCATGTATACCTTATGGAGTCTCTCTCCTTGGAGATTCAATGGCTCTGCTCAAGCAGGAGGGGGTGGAACAGACAACCTCTACAGGTGCTTCAACTATTCTGCGATATATGTATTTGACAGCAATATCTTTCTAGGCACACAATATAAATAACAAAAAACATTTCAGACAGCTGGACATCAGGATAAATACTTGTGTCGGGTTTGCTAAGCTCCCCGCCAAACACAGCTTTGTGCCAGCTAGCTCTCCCCACCCCACTCCCGACAAAAGGGAAAAAAAAACTAGTAAAAGGCAAAATTAGTAAAGGAATATATATATATATATATTTATAGATATCTTATATATATACAGCTAAATACTATGTACNCCGAGGCCTAAACACCGAGAACTGCTGGCTCCGTGTGCACCCGACAAGCGAGAGAGAAGGAGAGCAAAAGAGACAGACAGGAAACTCCCTTCTGTCTTTATACACCTGCTTACGTAAGGGAATGATATGGAATACTTCCTTGGTTTTGTATCCCAGTTTCTAGGGAAGGCCTACAGAAAAACTACCACATTCTCCATCCCTTATTCCATACCATTTCCTTACGCAAGATCTATATCTCAAGTATCTATCTATCTATATATTTATTTCGAAAGAGAGTCTTTATTTTTTCTTTTAGGTATTTTAGTTCAAATAGTGAAGGCTAAAGGGCTGTGAAAAGTCCCAACAAAAGAAGTTGTCATGTTGGCAGGTCCTTATTGCACTGCCATCTTTTTTTTTAATGACTGTATCAAATTGTTCCTCCCTCTATGGTCAGTCAAAAGAGTTTCTTATTCAGAGTGACATTATATATCAAATGTGAGGAAGGGCAGGGCAGCTGGGAGCAGATTAATTTCTGCAACTTTTCATAAATGAAACAAGGAGTGCTAGTCAATACTGTCTTTTCTCTTTAATATTACATAAAGAAAAAGTCAGGTTTAAAATAATTTAAATTACACCAATGCTGTTTAAGGAGTTCCAGAGACAGAAACTTTGAAACACCCTATCACTAATGGCAGAGCCGAGACCTCAGGACCTCCAGGAAGGAGAAGTAGGCTTGGAGCCTTTGAGCAAGCAGTGGTCAAGAGCAGCATTCTCTGATCACCTGCCTAAAACCTCCAAATGGGACTAGATCTTGCTCCTGGGCATTCTAAGCAGTACCCTGGATATAGGGTGTTCTTACGTAGAACTCACACTGTGTGCTCACAGGACGAGTAGCAATAATAAATAGTAAAGAAGTGCTTATTACACAAAATGGCTCACTTGTGCAATCCAGAAAAAAATGCTGGAAGGATTTGAGGACCATATCAGAAGCATAGATACCACAATCAGTAAAATTCATTTTTACCTGTGTGACCTCCATGGTCAGAATAAAAGTAGTCTTTCCATGCCTATACTTCTGTGGGTGAATAAGGAGGCACATGATTTAGAATAAGAAGAGAGAAAAGCACAGGTATGTGGATACAAAATCATAAAGTCTAACATACAAAAATGAAATTCAGCTTGCATATGAAAAAAGAAAAAAAAAAGGAGCAAGAAAAATCTCTAGAAATAGTCCAGAGGACAAAGAACACTACAGATTTTATGTAACTGGAGAGCTAAACACATGGTGTAAAGAAGTCTAAAGTATTGAATGCTTTATTCTCCTTAATTTTATTGAGGAGATGGGAACTCTGGTAAAACAAAGGAAGAGAACATGTTTAAGAGAAGATAGATGTATTCAGACTGTAGCGTCCTGCTAAATAGTCCTCTATAATCTAGGAATCATTGGTGAGTCTTTGCAGTAACATGACAGGATGTAATCATGGTTCTGAAAAATCAGGATGCTATAATCAATCCCTAATAGCAGCTCCTGGAAATATTGAGAATTTGTTTATTAAATAAACAATAAATAAGTTGTAGGAGGGTCCTAAAGAGTTACAATAGCCAACATAAGCATGCCAAGAATACACTGTTTCAAATAAATCTTAATTCCTTATCTGATTGCATCTGATTTAGAGAATAAGAAGAATAAGAGAAAAACAGTTTCTGTACTTTAGACAGACTTATCCCACGTAGGTCTCCTGTAAAGCCAAGTAAATAAGCCTAGAATTGTAAACTTAAGCTGACTGAAAAAGCTTTTTGGAACACCTTTCAAAACCTTCAGAGGCTTTCAAAGGAAGTTTGCTGGTTAAGTGTGGCTGCAAGTGTAGCCTTACAGGAGTAGGGAAGTGGAGATCATTTTTTGCTAACATCATGTATGTACACATGTATTTTCATTTATATATATTTATATGTAAGTCTTGTTTAGTATGCAGTAGTAGTTACAGATTCTGAAAGTTGAGGCACCATCAGATCTGTGAGGTAGTTTTGAACTGAGGCATTTCTGAACCTGCCAACAAAGTGAATGATTTGCCACAAAATCAAGGAAGAGCAGCTCACTGTTTGACAGCACACGTTAGTCAATGCTTCTGAATGATTTCTCCAGGGACTGAAGAACTTTGAAGAACACTTCAATTCTTTAAGAAAAGGGATTTTCCATTTTAGCCTCTATTTTTTACTGCAAGAGTAAAGAGGAGGCACAGCTGTGCTGAGGAGGACCTCTGCGATACACGTGCCTTGTTCCCAAGGCATACATCAAAACATCAGCTGTTTAACCAGGACTTTTAAACACTTCCAATTAGTAGGAATTTTTAGCTGCTGTAATTTCCTTTTTTTCACACTCTATTCATCTCATTTTTGTTTCCTCTTTCACAGGCCTGATCAAATCATCAAAAGAAAGGGAGATGTCTCAGTTCCTTTGCACAAGGAATGAACCCGTATCTACCTCACTGGAGGTGTCTTCAGGTCCCGGCAGGGATGTGCCCATGCTGGCGCAGAGCTGCTCCCCACATTTGGAGGTGCCCTGCTGTATCCAACCCTTCCCTCAGTAGGCAGGCATCCCCATTCACATACACCCAGAGCATCTCCTCCCAGGATTTACTCTGCCAACCACCTCCACACTGGCCCCAGGCCCTCCCTCATTCCCACTGTCAAGTCCTGCCAAGTACTGCCTGGAAAAGGGACCTTCTCCCTCGCACAGAGCAGGCATGGTGCTTGGGGCTGACACATGGCATCCCCACAGGACCATGCCTTGCCAGCAAGCAGCTGTGGTGAGGCCTTTTGCCAGTTGTGGGAAGGCACCTCTCTTTATTCAGAGGAGAAATGGAGTACTTCTGGCAGCAGGTTCCCCCATGGCAACTGGCCCCATCACTCTCTTGTGTAGAGGGCAGATGGTGGTCGTGGGGGCACCCAGCCAACACCACAAGGCCCCCACCCCCCCAGCCCCATATGTCCCGCTCAACTGCTGTCACCACTTGTCAGACAAGGAATCATTTTCCAGGTACCACTAGCATGGGTGAAGCAAATGCATCAAAGGGCAAACTGTGTTTTTCAGCATTAGTGGCTACCAGATGCAGAAGCTAGTGAAGCGCAAGAGGTGGGTGAGTTTGACTCACTGCCTGGTGAAGCACTGGCAGGGCTCAGAAGCATCACTGTTGGTGTCAAGGCTTTCTGCACAGCTAAATGGTCCAACGGAGATGTACTAGGAGAAAGAGTAAAAGGATTTGTAGCTTTCTTTAATCACCTTAACAATAAGTTTTCCTACAAATCTCCACAATTCAAACACTCTAAACTGAAACCTTATGCTAAAATACAAGATGAAGATGCTTTGCCAGTTCCTAACACAGCTTGACACCTACACCCTCAGTGCTGTCACTGCTAAGGTCTGGAGTTACACAGTGGGATGTAACTGGGCATGGGAATCCTGGTGGGATCCTGGCATGGGAAAAGGATGCTTTGATAGAGGTGATTCATGCATGAGGGGGTACTAAAAATAGGATAAAGCAGGAGAGTAAATCTTTACCTACTTACGGTCCAAAGCCAAAATTAAGACAACGAGGCAAAGACCACCCTGAAGGCTACAACATCCCAACAACAACAGCACCATTTTGGTGGAACTCTGGGAGGAAAGGCTGGCAGCCTGAGCAAACAGCTTGCCTCTCTTCTCCCTTGTGATTGCAAGAAAACAAGCACCATGCTGTGGCCTCATCTCATGAGACTGATCACAGGTGACCTCTCAGGCAGACAGAGGCACTACTAGGGAAACATGTTTGGCTTGCTCATGCCTACTAGACTGGAGCAAAACCATCACCACTGTCTGCACATAAGGGAGCAGAGCTCACAATTGCAAGGTCTGAACATGAGCTGAAGCAGGTCAAAGGTGAGCATCAGAGGACATCAAGGCACGACAACACTGTCAGATTTGGATCATCTAGGCTACAGAGTGCAAGGGCATGTGCAGAGGTTGAAGTTACAGGGAAAATATTAGTCTAGAATTATTTAGAAGAGGCATCTTTTGGGACTGCTGGAAACTAAGTAAACAGTGCAGGGAGCATTTTTTAAATCATTGAACGATATTATGCTTGAAGACAACTGTTTTGGAAATGAAAAAATTTGTAGGAGCTATCCTGCAACTTCTGTCAACCTGACCCATGGCAGACAGAGTGGAGGCAAGATGTTTTCCTGAGGCACTTCCGTTAATTCAGATGTGTTTTTCTCAGTGTTGTGAGGAAGGGCTGCTGGAACACTACTCAGGCACAATCTTCCCTCTTAACCTGAATGCCCTTTGTCAAAATGAGGCCATACTGGTTCTCAGTATTCAGGATCACATAAAATAATAAAAGAAAAAGGAGCTGTGACATTTGCCCACATTCATTTCACCACTTTTAGCATTCAGAATTTTAAAGTAAGGCTACAAGCATCACCATTTTTTCTTTAGTCAATCATCCAGGTTTTGTGTCATAAGGATTCCTAAAATGTGTTCATAATGGTTTTATTTTCACCTGAAGTTTTACTAGCTATATTTAATTCCATTTTTGCACAGGTAGGATAATAGAATTTTGACAATGCAGATCCTCTTGAAAAAGAATTAATCTTAAAGTTCCAGAAAAGTATTGACATGCTATGATCACAAATAGCTTGGTTAGTAGGAGCTTGGTGCTAATAATGTCAAGGCTGTGGGTTTGATTCCTTTACAGGCCTTTCACTGAATAGATGGACTTCATGATCTCTGTGGGTCCCTTTCAACAGAATATTTTGTGATTTTCTTGCAAGTCTGTAGTACAAAGCAAGGTACATTAGTTATGTGTAATCTTAGGTTTAGAAGTCACTCCTCAAGCTTTCTAGAATCACTGAGTTTTCTAACTATGAAAAATGGCTTTCACGGATCATTGGCTTTACAGTAAAGATTTAAGCTGCAAGGCAGATGGACAGAATATTTGACCTACCTTGCTCACCAGTAAATTCTTCTGGACTCTGTTAAGGCATTGTGCATGTATTGATGCTGCCTGTTAGACACTCTGATACTGCTCCCAGAGGGCTCTCGCTTGGCACATCAAACCAGCTAATGTGATTACATATTTCTTTGACTGAATGGAGGTATTTTCCAGTCAAAGGAGAAGAAAGCTGTAGATTTTCAAAGGCAAGATCATGGGTACTATATTCCATCTACTGTATAAGCTAGTTGGTAACCTCAGCACATGCTTATAAAAATATATAGGTCATTACCTATTGCACTTAAAATATCTCTGAAAGTGTTCAGAAAATTCATGGCTTTTAAGTAAGACCTATATTTTCTGCTTAGGCACATGAAGTACCTTTTTTATATATATGCATTAATGCAACAGTAAAACAGAAAGAAAAATCTATTTTTAGTTCAAAGAACTTCTTATGTTATCTTACATGGCTACAGACTCTCTTCTGAGCTGTTTTTTGGTTTTTTCAAAACCAAAACAGAAACTATTTTAAACTGAGTCACTTTGGTGGAAATGGATGGTTTAGGTCTGGTAAAACACAATAACTACAAAACCAGATTTCAGACTCCTGAACAAAATTCTGCTTTACTGGTATGTGAAAACTCATTAATTCCAGCAATCTGGAAGATGAAAGATTTTATTTTCTAGTATCCCTGGGATGCAAAGACACTGTACCAAATAAATATTCTCAAGCTTAACAACATTATGAAGACTCTTAAAGGCCATATAAATACTAATTCTTTTTAACCTCTGTATGTTCGTTGAGCAATTTTTTGTGTTCAGATATAACTCACAAAGAAGGGACAAAAAGATTATTCCTGCTCATAAAGCTTGAAGTGTGCAATCAGGAAACAGAAATACTATACTGTTAAGCTGACCAACCATGTGGCACAAACAGTAATCAACATACAGTGAATTGTTGGAGAAACCATTTTTCCAGTAGCTCAAAGGCCAAAAGAAAAGGTGCTACTGCAGTATCTAGAGATTTGGAAAAGTCGGCTACTCTACAGACAATTTAGAAACAGGAAAAAGGAACATGATGTCTAAATTTATCAACTAAATTGTTACCTTCAAACACGGTCACCTAGACATTTGCTCAGCCTGTCAGGCCTTTGAAACAAATACTATTGGTAATGTGCCACTTCCTGGGTCTTTCTTTTCAGAGTAAAGCATGGTGAGGACACCCGAGACCACAAAATAGCTACTGTTCTGTTTGTTTGTAAGTGGCATGATCTGTTACTGCTCAGAGTCCTCCTGGATTCCTGCCTCAGTGAAGCAGCTTGAAAACTAACAATGCTCTTTAGATTTGAAGAACTTGATCCTTGGGCACATGGTGCACTGCCTAACCCACCCACACAACCCCTGTCTGTGCACATCACCCTTCATTTGGACAATAATGCTCATCTTGCTTAAGAAAGGCTGTATGAGGTTTAAAAAGTGGCTTGAGAACCCTGGGTGGAAGAGGCTATGCAAGTATAATAAATGTCTTTCAAATTGTTACTTGTGGCTGTCGTAATAATGCAGAATTCATCACTACTGAAATACATTTTTATCTGCAAATCCTGGAATACAAGAAACACTCAGTTTAAATACGAAGGTGAGTGACTGATGCTTTACTGGGGTAGCATTAGAGTAAATTCTGTTTAATGGAGATGTATTTGATGCTTAGTTATCTATAAAGTGGCATTTAGATATTCAAATGGTGAAATTTTAAACTTCAGTGTATAGGAATGGATTTCACTAATTAAAGATTTAAAACTATGGATATAATTTTAATTTAAAAGCTACTTTTTATGATGAATTTAGATACATTCACAGATTTGTTTTTCTTTTAATAAACCATCCTTTTTGATCAGAAATTCCTGGAGAATTTAAGATGATTGCCTGTTTACTTGGATGTGAGATGTAGCACTAAGTCTTCTAAATACTTAGGCATGTGTTTAACTTGACATCAGCAAGACCACCTCTGTGCATGAAGTTAAACATGTGCAAATATATTTGTAGGAGTGGCATCTAGCAGTCTCTAAAAGGTCCCATCTTGTCCTTCGGAAAGGTTTTCAGTTCAAGTGGGAAAAAGGAGTTGAAGTTTGAGAGCGCTGATATGAAAAGACAGCTTAATGCTAATCTTTCATAATGTGAAGCAAATACAAATAACAGAGCAATTTCTATTTTTAATCTTTACACCTGCAAGACAAATATCAACTGTTATTCTGAGGGTTGCTTTGGGATCATCTCATGACCTTGGCCCATTGGTACAGATTCTGGTGCTCATCTAAAGCCACTAAATATTTGAGTCATCTTTCCAAACTAGTTCAGGAAGGATTCCCACTGAAATTAATAGCATTTGAAGAACAGATAACAAAGCCAAGGAAAAAAAATATAGCTCCACAAATCCCAGATTGCAAAGATTTGCAGATACTTCTAGGCACAAGTTAAGTAACGAGGAGAGCTGTGGAGTGCCACGTGGCATGCTCAGTAACACTCAGAAATTGAAATCTGCTCTCTAGAGAATGAACTGGCAATGGTTTTCAGAACTTTTCCCTAATAGGTGTCATCTTAAAAAGTTGTTCTTAACAAGATTATTTCTCATCTGAGATCTCTTCACAATTCTAAAGTGAAATGACAGTCATTTTGTTTAGTTTCCTCATAGAGGATCTTCTTAACAGAATAATTCATTTCTTCTTTACCATTCATGTTAAGTTTTGGGTTCTTCTTTTCACATTCAGAGCCCTGCAAGTCTGTTGGCATGTTCCTATTCTCCCCATTTTCTCTGTCAAAGATGCAGGCTTAATTTCCTCCCCAAACACTCCACGTACTCCAGGCTCTTCCCTGCACTCACAGAGCAACTTTCTAATCTCAGTGCCTCAGGAAGTCAGACCTTCCTGCTCAGCACAGAAAACTGTCTTCCATCACCTCCACTATGCGCAGGATAAGCCTAACAACTTGCACAGCTACTCCTCATCTATATTTAGAGGTACACTGTCATCCCAGTTTTTCCCAAACCTGACTTTCCATTTTACAGCAGTATCATTATCAAACACAAGGATGACACTTGCAGAGTAAAGCCAAATACATTCATACATGCACATATGCATAGAGCAGGAATATAAAATTATTTTTAGGCAAATTTTTTCAACCTTAGCTAGCACCAGCTCTCTTCATCTCCTCTCAATTTTCATTTTTCCAAAGATATACACTGTCACTAGTCAAAGTACTCGCATGCTCCAATGAGAGGAGTGTCTTTCTGTAATGTTCAGAGTTTGCAGAGCAGGTATGCCAGGTGTGCCAGCATGACCCTTCCCCATTCCATCCTCAGTTTTACTGTCTCATATATATGGTCTTGCACAGAAGCTAACAATACATTCATACAGACCTGCTCACCAAGGCCACACCTGAGTGACCTCATCTTTTCATAGTGATGGTGTCCTATTCCCTCCTCTCCTGTTCTAGGACTACTGATGCTAAATTCCAGCAGGTACCATCTGGACCATTTTCCCCAGAGACATGAATTGCAGCCATTTGATTAATGCGCTGCACCATCAGACTTCTCAGGGTACAGGAAATCTGCTACATGTAGGCAGAGTGATTCTTAGACTAACATTTACTAAGGTGTAACTTCACTTAGGGTATGAATGGGAGGGTCCTGTCATATCATCCCCAATAAGAGAAAAAGGAGGACTATTATACCTGTCACTGGCATGGGCCACATCTTATGTTGTTGGCTAGACTTCGCAAATGAAGATTTTGGGATAAGCCTGCACAATGGAGTTTTTATGTGAGGCACAGTGTGCGTGGAACTGGCCCCGCCACATCTTATACAGAGCTGTTTATCTTCCACTTTTTTTAAAAAAAAAAAAAAAGACAGGACAAGCAGATATTGAGGATGTATTAAAAGAAAAACATGAGAGAACTGGAGAACTTTTGTGATTAAAAAATATAGGAGAAGCTGAGATAAGCAGAAAAAATACTAGGAGAACTTTCAGAGAAAGGATGACCATAATTGGAAAGAAAACTTCTGGAAAACTTTTACCAAAACCCTAAGTGACAAAATATTGAAAGTGACAGAGAAACTGAGACAGTGTATACAGTCCTTTTGAATTTTTTTTCCTAGATATAAATATTTGATACCCAAATTTGACTGAGTTTCCAAAACTATGCAAAGTCTGCATATCTGTTAGTTTCAGCCATGGTATACCTCAGAAGACACAATCAGACATCCAAGTGATCATCTGATCTGGGAAAGAACATCTGTATTTAAGCTATCCTGATAAACCAGTTACTCTGAAGAAAAACTGTTCACGATTGAAGTAGATTCAGTTGAGTCTATTTTGCAAATGAAATTCCCAAATGGGTTTGCAGTTACACTGGATTTAGTTACCTAAATAATCTTATTGTGTTTCTTGGCACCAGGCTACATATAAGCACTTTGTTTTCTTAGAAGTCATGTAAGAAAACCCGCCTCGTAACTTAGATGTGGCTTACAATACAAAACCAAATATTAAATAAGAATCTTGCTATAACAATACCATATAAAATCTTATATTTGCATTTGTCAGACACTGCTATTAAGAGCCAATTTAAGAATTTGGTCTCTAACACCGTGTTTAGTTTATGCTGAGTTTATATAATTTATTTAAGATACCTTGAGTCAGTAGGTAGCAATTTGTAAGCCTTATGAGTCACTGTTGATATTTTGATAGTGTGGAGTTTGTTGTTGGTTTCTTGGTTCTGTTTCTGTTGCCACCTCCAGTCTGTTTCACTTGTTCAATGTTCAGTAAGAGCACATCCTTGAAAATTACATGCTTTTGATTTTTCACAGAAAATACAGTTCAAACTAAATACAAAGACAATTCGTACTAGAGAAGGCATTATTAGCCCAGTCCAGAGGAATGCCCTCACAGGCAGCCCCACCTTCAGGCTGCACAGGACTAGATCCAAACTGGAAACCACATCACCTGAATCTGGAAGGCAAGAACTGCTAAAAAAGCCAGAACTGTTAATCTTAAAGATAGTCACCACTAAAAGAAAGAACATAGAAAACTGCATCACTGGGGCTTTAACACAACCCTCAGCTACAAACCAGATCCTCATTTCATGTCAACTGGAAATGTTGACTTATCCTTGTTGAAGATTCCCTGCTTTGTTGCTTTGGGCTACCCTGGTGAGTTACAGCCACATGCTTATACATATATACTCTGGTTATAGTAGCCAGGATCAGTTTGTCACTGTGTGAGTGTGTATTCTAAACCCTCTATGTAATTTTTCTCACAAACTGCTCACAATGGCCCATTTGCAGCAGCTGCCTAAGGCACACCCAACCTCTCAGGCTACAAGATGGGAGTTTAGGAACCTCTGTGAGATAAGGACGTTTTTCTGCCTTCACACCCACCTGAGGGATCATGTTTGCTAATGGGCCATCAGGGATGCCAAAAATATGCCATTGTTCACCTCACAGAGTAAATCACCCATTGTGAAACTCTCCACCCTGGGGGAGGGACTGGGCATTCCCATCTGAGCCCAAGTGGATATAAACTTGGTGTTTTGGGACTGGGAGGTCTCTTCAGATCCAGAGGAGGACCAGAGCCTGGACTGGACTGAGACTGCCACCAGACTGCAACCATAATTTCCATCAGTGGGTTTCTTTCTTTTTTCTTAATTTGAGCTCAGGGGGGCCATGTGGTGTTCAGCACAGGGGTTGGTGAGCTCCATTCTGCTCGTGCCCCGCTGTGCTGGGCTGTACATCTGGGGATTTTGTGGCACAAATGAATTTTCCCTTCTGTCTCAGTGTATTTTGTGATCTTTTATTAAATTGTTATTCTGACTTGCTATCTCTTTCAGAGTTGGATTGATTTCTCCTGCTGGTTTAACTCTAAACCAGCACAATATAAGAGGATTTGTTCTACAAAGAGTTATTGACAGATATTTCACTAACATAAGAAAGAAAAGTTTGCTCATGTGTTGAATGTAACCTCTAAAATCTGGCTCAGAGTAGTTACTGAAATTCCTGGAGTATTTTTGTGCTTCTTATCTGTTCTACTTAACAGTTATTACTTAGTCTTGCAGAGGAAAAGAGTACAGTCTTACCTTAACATTGCCTTCCTTAGCACAGAAGTCAGGAAGGAGACCTTGTGCTCCTACAGAGTCCCTTGCCAGAGTTGTTGTATATAGTAATCCTTTTAAAGAACTGTTTTCTTATATCTGAAAGTGAATCACACTGTTCATGTCCTCACTATTCAGTCTGGCTTGGCACACAAAGATTTAAGTAAGAGTCTTGTGGGTATAGATGCTCAGGAAAATTTACTTGGGTAACTGGAAGATGATTTGTGCAACAGAGATGCACAGATCAATGTTGGACTTCCAAGCCTGTGAAATGTGCACTGCTCAAGTCCTAAATGCTGATTCTAAAAAGGAAGAAAAAATTTTCAGGTTGCCTTTTCACATTCTGTGAAAAGGTAAAGCCTCTGCTTAGAAACTGCATCCCTGTCTGCACCTAGCAAACCTCAAGGAACATCTCTGCCTACATGGGTCCAGGACTTAACAGAAAGCTAGGAGATACTGCTGCCAGCAGTCTGGGACAGCACACCTCCCTCTCCACACCAATGATTTTTAAATAACTTTGAGCATCAGTGGCCTTTAGATGGCACATGTGATGATGATCCTCTCTGCTTTTCAGATGTATCTGTGAATCTAAGAGGGAACCTCTGGGGATAAAGATCCATGACCAAAAGGAGCGAGCTTTTCTTATTCACAGCAAAGCCTCCTCCATTCCTCCAAACAAGTGCATGTCAGATCATTGATAGATTCTCACTGTCTGTCCCTGGCCATGCTAAGCTATTTAGCCACACCGATTGCTGAAGCTGGTCATCAGGTGGTGCATTAAAGCTATTATTTGCTGGAGCCTTTCTGTCATTTGTACTGTCCCAGAAGAGTCCTCCTCTTTCAGTTATTTACCTTGTTTGCTTTAGATTTATCTGATATGACTCAATATTTGCAGGCTGACTTTGAAGAGAATGTTTTCAGCAGAGAATGAACATTTCAACTGTAGTTCAGCCATTTGTCAAGGAACAGAATATAAGGACCACATAGTATAAACCCCAATTAGGTAATATAACACAGTACATCTGTAGAACACAAAACTTGCCTCTTCAGCCGGTGTTTACCCCAGTGAACTGTCCAATGACATAAAATAAGGATCTTGCACTCACCCACTGAGCCAGTATGCCCAGCTGGGACAGCCCACTTGTCCTGAATACCACCCCATTTCTCCACAGTTAAACTTGGAGGGGAAATGCAATCTGAATGTTGTAAGACAATGTAAAAGCTCCACCAAAATAGACTTTGAGAGTTTTGTTTTATGATAAACAGCTATGTTTGGAGCTGGCAATTCCCACAAGAGCCAGGGGGAGTGCATGCAGTTTTCCCTCTGTACCTGCCCCTCATCCCATGGATGAGATGGCCTCCACAAAGTTGCATTATACTGCTTGGATGACACCACCTATATGATTATGTCTATCTATTAAGCATAAAAAACAAGGTTGTTTCATGTACNTGGGGAGGGGGGAAGATGTTTAAAGTTTCTGGCTGTTAGGAAGTGGTTTTATGCCAATTCTGCCAGCCTGGGATACTCCTCCGAGTCCAGCTGGTGGTACACTCAGGTGCAAGAGGACCCTATAGCCCTATGCCTGGGTGCTGAGTCCTGAAGCTCTCCAAGTGCATCACAGTGTTATGAAATCTGTAGCCAGGCAAACTCCCTCCCTCCTTCATTCTTCTGAGATTAGCAGATCTCTTGGGAATGAAGGGAATTTGGAAAATCCCAGTAGCACCTTCTATGGTATAAACGTGAGAATGCTTTCTGCGTTTGAAAGCTGAGGTATTTGTGAGGATACATTATTGTGCCTTGCTATGTCAGAGAAAAATGCTTTGATCAAAACAGTTTCTTGTTTTGTTTTCATTTAAAATACCACATTGTATAAAAAAGGCAAAAATATATGCTGGATTTGGACATTGTGTTAAACTTCAGATCTAGAAGCTATTGTGATGTAGGGAAAAGTATATTAGCAGAGATGGCTCACTGGGGTACAGATGAAAATGCAGAGATAGTTACTTTCAGTCTCCTTTTCTGGAACTGCTCATCCTTCCCAGTGCTGTATGGAATATAGCTGCACATCACTGGGGGTTCCAGGTGCAATTTTTTTTTACTCTTTGAAGGCACCAGTACCACATGAGGACTACCCATACATGTCACTTCAGAAAACACACACATTTTCTACTTCCTGTATAAAAGCGTAGTGAAGAAATTGCCCTTGCCGAGATTCAGCAGAGGGACCAGTTTCAAGCAGAGTTATACACATTTTTCTTGATTTGAGACTAAATGCTTCATAATCCTCCTCTCAAATTTACCCATTTAGTTAATGGTGGACACCAAATGCTTTCCCAGCCATGGGTACTGCAAGGGTAATTTTGGTTTTACTTCTGATCCTCTCAGAGATTTATGGTGTATAAGTACAGAGAGAACAGCTGGGCTAGACATATGCTACAGCATGTGATTCTAAACTGTCTCATATGTAAAAATCTGAAACCACAAAAACAGTTTCCAAGAGAGTGCAAATAGGAATTCCATATCCTTCAAGGAAAAACCAAACACTGTGAAAAATAGAGATGGTTCTAGTTCCAGGCTGTGAATTTACGGTTCCTCAGTACTCATTTAAGATATATATGTAATACAAATATTTTTGAGACCTTAAATCTTCTCCTTCCCGCTTCCTTAAGGTGACAAATTGAACAATTCCAGTTCCTTACTGAAAGGTATTTATTTTCATGCCTGTCCTCATGATACTAGAGCTTCTTCCACACCAAAGAAGGATAAAAAATGCAAAATAAAAATATTAACCTTTTCTGTAAGTCTTCATCATGATAATCTTAGGTACAATGTGAGGAATTAATTATTCACCCTATGAAATTTATGCTAGCATTTACTTATGCAAACTCTGACACTTACGCTCTGCGAACCTTGTGGCATTTGTTTTTCATGCACCAGATGATATCTTTGATATTTGCACATTCAGATTGTCTTTTCTGTGTGTGTGTGATTTTCAGATGTCTGACACCTTACTGCATGTAAAAGTGAAAAGGGTGCCTATTTACTATTTGAAAAGTTATGATGGAAGTTTAGGATAATCTTGAGTCTTCAGCATGGAGGTGTGGATGAGAACATTGCATGAGCCTTGCTCATGAAGCAATGGGTCAGACAAAACCACAATATTGGCAGGACTCAAAAGGTATGGTATATGCCAATATGACATAATATTTGTTTTACAGTACTCTTTAGTACTGACCATAAGAGACTTATGACTCTCACTGGAACCAAAGAATCATGAAGCATTTAACAGTTTAAACAGTTGAACAAACTTCTTGAGAGCCCTTGACATACCCACACTGGGCTGAAAGCAAACAGCAGGGAAGGACCAGTAGCAAAACTTCATGAAGAAGAAAAGATCAGCAGTGACTCTGTTATGAAAGAGACTTTTACTTCACATTTATCATAGTTACAACAACACAACAATATCCTTTCACTCTGTTGAAATAAAAGCCATTCTTACTGGGATAAAATTGATTCTACCTGGAATGACTTTACCTGTTGTGACAGACATCAGACTGTGATTATTTCTTGACTTTCCTAAAAGAACACATACATTTCCAACTTTGCCACTTAATTTTCGGGGAGAGGAGGGGAAGAAAGCGAAGGGGTCAGGCAGTACATCCATTTTGAATATAAAGGAATGTGTTCTAAGCTCATCTACTTTCAGTCTAACTCGTGAGTCACTATGTAAAACAGCATGACACCAGCACATAACAGGTATACTAGGTGTTTACAGAAGGGCAAGACTGAATGTAACATGAAAAGGTGGCTAAAACAACCTTTATTTCAGTTTCAGGAGTATCTTCTTAGCTATAATTAGAGGTGCCAAGTGCTAACAAAAAACAGCTTATTGCAAAACTTCTCCATGGAAACACAGAAGAGTTGCAAAGAGGATGTCAAAAAACAGAGACATTTTCCCATGTTTGGGAGCAATAATTACCTTAATAGGACCTTCTCCTTACAATCAGGAAAAAAAAAAAAAGTATAAGATATGACAGCCAGCTTTGACTGCCAACCAGGCAGCAACAGGGTGTGAAAACTGCTCTTACTACAGAAGTTTGTATTTCTGAGTCCTCATTTCTGTTAACAGTATAGACATTGATGGAGAGAGAGGGACATTTGTAGGGAATTATTATTTTTCAAATCTGGAGAATGTAAGGGAGAAAGGTCTCTCTTTTTGTTTTTGTTGTTGTTGTTGTTTTGTTTGTGGGTTTTTTGTTTGTTTGCTTTGTTTTGGGTTTTTGTTTGTTTTTTTCTTGTTTTCTTACAATTTTCTACCTTCTGATGATCTCACAGGAAATATGAGAGACTGGGAAATCTCGCTTCTGGCGAGGTTCGGCCATCCAAGGACAGGAATCTGTCTCAGTGCCTGAGTCACTAACATTTGGATGAGACAAAACACTGCTTTTCCTCTCCCTTTTACTTAATTACATTTTTTAACCATTTTCTCCTTCTCCAAGTTAATTCTTTCCTCCCTTACTGGCCTTGTCTTACCCTATCTTTGCCTTCTTCCCATAAAAGCTATGGGAAGTGGCATGATAAGCATTTGTCATACAGATGTCTGATCATTTAAACTAGGAGATCATCATTTTACACAGAAAATCTGAAAGATTTTTGTGGGAGAACAGTTTGTGTCCATATACCTTTCCCTGGCACACTCCATATGCAGATGTCTGCCGGTGCTAGCTATGACTTTGTTTCAGAGATTACCTTCCCTTTAAAATCTTGCTGAAATAGAAAAATTTCCAGAAAACACCCTAGCGTGTCACCTGGAAGTGAAGAGGTGGTGCTGAGCTGGTGTTACTTGCGACTTGGGCTTCATTTGATTTGAGTGACAGTACAGTAGGATTTTCAACTCTGGCATGTGTCCATGTTTACTCTCTCTCAGAAGTGAATGCTTGCTTTGCAGAAACTAATATGACAACTTATTAACACTTCAGTCTTTGATGAAAGCTCAAGTTAAGAATTTCTGATACAGCCATTCTTTACCAGTTTAGCTAAGCAGTTTCTTCTAAGACTGGTAATTTCATGGTTTTTACAGGCCCTCCACACCAGTATACCCAGCATGTTAAACTCCACTTCACTCCTCCTGGCACACTGGTCACAGTAGCTTATGAAAGGCTTGAGACTGAAGGGTTTTCTTTGACAGGGAATCAAACAAGGTCAAGCCTAATAACGCTAAATCCTGGCCCAAAGACCATCAGGAGAGGTGTATTTTTAATAACAAATCTACTAATAACCAGATGCAATTACTGGAGTACTGAGAAGAAAGCAAAGGGTATAAATCTCTCTGATGAAACAGTAGGCTTACAAGAGGTGCTACATGCTTTGATCTAATTAAAATTTTTATTACACTTTAATTAAGACCAGCAATTTATGACTGGCATGCAAAACCGTTGACATTCCTACTTTGTTCCAATCAACACTAGTAGTACAACGTGCACTTTTAAGTCTAATTTGACATTTGTTCACAGAGTACCAGTCATTCAGTAAATCTCATGATTATGCTTTCCTGGAAGGAGATAAAACTAGCCATCTTTAGACTAAGTTCAGAATGGTAAATGTCAGACTCTATGAGCCAGGACAATGTAATGGATGTGTTAAAAAGGTTTTTATCAGATCCTACCATCATCACAGCTCAGTTCTATGCCTTCTATCTCTGAGGGCAAAGAAATGATCCATTTTGTGAAGTAAATGAATTCTGTGTAACTCACAGAACTGGAAATGTGCCAGAAAATAAACAATATATTTAACCACTGACAAGAAGTTATTTCAATTGGTTTACGTGTTTCTGAAAAAATAACTCAAAAAAGACAGTTTTAAGAAACCATTAACTGGAATGAACTAATTAGAAACAGATCACATGATGATAAATGAGGTCATTTGATCTGTTGACTGGACTGCTAACCTGTAAGTATGTTGAGTGACCCTGGAGATAATTGTATCAGTACCTGTGCTAATAAGGGTCTATGGAGATCAAAGCTACACAATATTCCCAGACCCTCAAGCCCCAGCATTGTACTAAGATTAGGTTAGTAAATACATATCAACTAATTTAAAGCAGTGCTATGACAATGTTGCAGTTATGAAATAAAAAGGTCTTTAAAGCTTTAAAATTTGGCAGCCTCTGACCTGGTCCTGCTACTCTCCTTCCACAGAATATGACAGACAGAGAGACAGGAAGGAAGAGGTAGTCCAGCACTTAAAAGTTTTGATGGTGTTGTCTGAAAGTGACCTTCTAAACCTGATACTCCAGACTACTTCAGAAATCATGCCATAATGACATCTATGAACAATCTTGCAAAGAAACAAAAATTTAGAACATCCAGTGTTCAGTTCTGCTAACTTTCTGTCTGTTTGACAGAGTAACCCTACTTCACTTTGCTGAGACTAAAGGTTTTTAGGTGAGACTTCTGTTCTCATATCTTCAGGACATCTCTCAAAACTGCACTTTCTTTCAGTGCCTGTTTCTTCGGAGGGAGTTTTGTAATACTTATGCCATGATACACTTACACTCAAAAAAGACTTCTGAAAACTGCAGCAGCTGACAAAGACATAATTCCTCTATAGCACATGCAGATAAAGTTATTTCTTCTTGGTTTTCTGGCATTCATTTGGAAATCCTATTATTTGAGTTGATAAGACATTGTCCAGAGTTGCTTTTATCTTTCTTTCTATTACAAAGGTATGTTGTATTTAAACTTCAGTTGCTGATGAGAAGCTGAAAAACCCAGCCTGTCAGTTTTCATTTTTTTTACAAATCTTGAGATTTTTACTTTTGAAAACAAATAATACTGTCAAGGCATTGTATTTCACAGAATCACAGAGTCATTTATGTTCGAAAAGATCTCTGAGTTCATCAAGTCCAACTTTTGACTGATGACCACCTTGTTAACTAGATCATGGCAATAAGTGCCAATTGTTTCTTGAACATCTCTAGCCAACTCTAGGGTGACTCCACCACCTCCCTGTGCAGTTCATTCCAGTGTTTAACAAACATTTCCATGAAGAAAATCCTCCTGATTTCCAGCCTGAACCTCCCCTGGTGCAGCTCTGTTCTCTTGTCCTGTCACTAGTTTTCAGGTTGAGGAGACCAACCTCTACCTGGCTACAACCTCCACTCAGCTAACTGTAGAGAATGATAAAGTTCCCCACGAGCATCCTCTTCTCCAGGCTAAACAACCCCAATTCCCTCAGCCACTCCTCACAGGACTTACCCTCCAGACCCTTCACCAGTTTAACTGTACTTCTCTGGACATGTTCCAGCATCTCAATGTCTATCATGTAGTGAAGGGCCCACAAGTGAACACAATACTCAGGGTTCATACGTTATCACCAACAAATACTGTCATCTCTGATATACAAAATTGCCTGTTTTCTTGATCTGTCTTACAAATATTACACAGCAATGCAGAATTTTATTGGGAAAATGTCTCTAAAGTGAAGATCCCTGATTATCTGGACCATTTCTAAGTGGCAAGGAAAGTCCACTCATCAGACCACCTAGTTTTTCAAGTCATAGAACCATCTGCTCAAATTCATCTCTGATGACCTAATATGCACACAGATGGACAGACTCTCTCATCTCATGCACTGATCAACATGGAGAGATATCTTGGAAAACTCACATTTGAGGTCTGCCTGTCATTGCCCAAGCTATTCACAGAAACTGCTTTGATCAAATTTTCCCCAGGAATTCTTACGATTTTCTTAAGAATCAAACAGGAAGCCATATCCATTATTCTGGCATCCTACTCCCAGCAATGTTTTTGCTGAGCTGCTCCCCAGTTTTGGTCTATGTTTTATGATGGACAAAATCCTGTGTGACACTCAGAAAGACAGTGGTCAGAAATGTGGTTTTGTTCTCATCAAAGCAATAGTGGCAACCCAAGACTGATTTCAAGGAGGTTTCTGGGAAACATACTACCTGAAATGGCTCAACCAGGTCATCTGTTCTAGGAAACCATACATGGTTTCATAGGCCATAACTTGATTCTCTTTATTTTGAGGGTTGCAACATCATATAATACTAGAAGAGATGCCAAAGATGTTAAAAAGTCTTATTGCAAGAAAATTACAGAGTAATAGAATTTTCCAGAGAATATAAAAATCATAATGGAAATTCAGACTGCAATATCCACAAATATCTTCAGCCTTCATTTGGAGGGAGAGCCCTGTACTACCTGGTCTGAATACTCCTTGGAATGTCACATCTGCTATAGTGTGAGACTGCCTATACTGTTTTTTCCAGGCATTTCTGGAGCTCCTTCAAACAGGATGTATGGAAGCTATTACATTTTGCAGAGATTAAATGTGCTGGACATTAATGCAGACTTTCTTACAGAAAATACTTGAAAACTGGTGATTTGAATAGTTCCCTCCCTTGCTTTTTTAAAAAAATTAGTTTTCTTGAAAGTTAAGAAGTACATGTCAGTTCTACAAAGCCACTCTGAGGGCATCAAAACAGATGCCAGCTCTCAAAGGGATCCAGACAACTATAGCAGCCATCACTGGAAACAATAACCTTACACAGAGTTGTCTTATGACTTAGTTAATAGTAACAGTGTAATAGGAAAACAAGCTTCAGAAATCCCACAAAGCACTCATTCTAAAAAATGAAAAGACTTATTTCCAATATTCCCAGCCTCTAGCATAAACCAGTCCACACCTCCAAGATAATCCAAGAGCTCATAATGGAGGAATTCTAACAGAAGATGAAGAAAATATCTTTTCTCTTGGCACAGAATCATTTTGTCCACCAACTGGTGCTGAAGCATGAAGTGCCCATGTGCCAACGAATACTTCACATCTCTCAGTGGCAATTTCAGATCTTAATTTTCCTCTTGTTAAAAACTGCACTATGTTTACAACTGAAATGTTTTTCTATCTTTAGTATCCAACCACTGGCTCTTGAAAAGAGAAGGGAAAATAAAAAAAGGTGTTAGCAATTTAGAATATTCTATTCTAAATCAGTTTTGCTCATTGTAATGGACTGAGTCGCTGCCTCAGGGACCACATAAGTATATTGCAAGGATGGATTATTCAAAGGGGGAAATTATGTTAACCTTTGAGTCTCTCTGCATTTTGAGAAATTATTGTCCATGTAAGTAGAAAATGGACATGGAGACCAAGTCCCAACAAAGTCCTGAAACTTACCCTACAGGCATAATAGTAATTTGTCCATGGTGGGGATGAAGGCTAACCTTTCTACCCACTGACTCTGTGGGAGGCAAAGCCCTGCTCTGAGCTCTGATGACCATATTCTTCATAGATATAATAATGTTTTTTAACACATCTGTTATAATGTTGGTATATAAATATGCACAATAGTCAGTTGCTGTACTGATGAACTGGAAGGGGGTATTACATTTCCTCTGCTCCCTATTCTACCAACACAAGAGCAGGTATTTACAGCCAGCACTTTCTTAGACTATAAATATTCTTACTTTCTGCACGTTGGTGGCACCTATATCCCCTTCCCCCCTCCTGACTGATACCTGGAAGTGTAATCTTCTCTTCAAGGGACTCAGATTGGGTTTATACGATATGCCTAATCCCAGGCAGGGACTATCCCCAGCACCCTAAAGAGCAGAATCAAGATGGCAATGTCTTCTGTAGGGCAGCCCTGCAGCTGCAAATCCTGCTACCCATCAGGATGGCTGTAACTGCACACAACCTCAAAACTGCTCTTCATATTGCCATGCAGCAATTAATTATTTGCATATCCCCAGTATTCTGCAGAAGATACCTTGCATAGACTGGAAAGTACAAATAAAGTTTACTTTATGATTAAGGAAAGGATATGTTTAAAAAAAATTTCTTTGCAAAAGCAGATATTCTACATGTCTATGTATATTGAATATGACATTTCCAAGGAAAACAACCAGACCACTAAAAGAAGCATACCATTGACAACACCTGCACCAGAGAGTTTAAAATCAGATCACATGCCACTATAGTGAACATAGTTTGTTTTCCATTATTGCTTAAATATGATGATAACCAATTTAGGGATTGACATAAACCCCATATTGTATTATTCTGAGGCTTTGTTAAGAGCAAAGAATGTGTGACCAAATCAAAGGCTTTACTAAAGCTAATAAACACAGCTTCAGTCATATATGTGGCCTTTATCCACAGCTTGATTAATATCACATTTAACCTAGAATAAGGCTGAGGTTATGGAGAGCTTTAAACAGAAACCAGATTTGAAATGGGGTAGGGTAAGGGGAATAATACGTTTAGATTAATAAAGCCATTGATCTTTCCACACACCAAACATTTGGAAATGTTAGCTAATGGCATTAAAGCAGCTGAAAACTTGTGATTACATAAATCCAAGAAAACACCACCTTTCTGGTACACGAAAAGTCTTCCACATTGTTCAAAGATTCAGCAAGCACTGAGACATGCTGAAGGAATCATGAAAGAAAATGATTGCAGATTTGAACTGTAAAAGGGGGATTTCATCAACCCATTTCTTCAAAGGGCAATTAATTCTTTTCAGTACTTCATTAAAATGTATAGTTTCAAAAGAGGGAAAGTTGATTATTGATTTAAAAGCAAAAATAAACAATACAACAAATTAGATTAACTTGACTTCTCAAAGGTCAGAAGGTTGCTAAATCTGTTAACAGGCCAGGTGATGATTATTTAATGCCTTAACTATTTGTTATGTCTGTTACAGTTTAACCCAAATCTTTAATTCATTAAATTGAGTTGTTCTAGCTCTGTTAAAAAGTCCTTTCATTCCGTTCCAAATGCTCTCAGATTCCTCAGCCCCTTTTAACATGATAATCTAAATAAAATGCAGTTCTTGCTTTTCTCAACTCATCTTTATTTCCATTTCAAAGTTGAGTGCAGTACCCGGATCAACAACATATCTGTCACGTCTATTATTTTTGCCATTTCTTATCTCCCTACTCAGGTATTTCAACTTGTCATGGGTCATTTGAGGATAACAGTTCCCTGCTTTAACCTGACTAGTTCCTGAAAATCTGAACTGACTAGGGATGATCATCATCCAGAAATTAAATAGTTGCCTTCATAGTGAGTAGCTATTATTATACCAATTAGTTCAACAGCTCCAGGCTGTAGATGGATGTGTAAGAGGAGAGCAAATATTTTTCCCACTTAAACAGCAGCTCCCACAGTTGCCCACTGAGTAGGTTTGTGAAAAGTTGTTTAAAACCATAAGCCAAAAGCAATGAAATGTGTAAAAATAGTCAAAGCTTTCACATGTGACCTAAACATGTAGTATAACATCCATTCAAATTGGATGGATCCACTCAAAATAACTGGATGTATAATTTAGGGGATTTTTTTTGTTTCTAGTGTCCTTCTGCCACTAAGCACTCACCCATTTGGTACACAAGAAAAGATTAACTGAAGAAAGGCAAAATCTATGCTTTCAGTCAAATCCAAATCTCACTTCATTGCTAATGGGAGCCAGCACACATAGTGATACAATAAAATATTAAAAATTTATTAAAAGCATCTCCTCAGAGCTGAAAGCAGAAAATATAATCAGACCTGACAATCAAAGGATGATCTAGTGGAAATATACAAAAGATTCATTCCAGCAAAGATGGGTGGTCAAGTCTTCTTAACTTGCACTGATTTATTTCATATGTTTTTCTATGTGCACAGCTCTATTGAAAAGTCTCTTATTTGACCTGTTGACACATTGGTACACAGATCATCCCAAATGATTTTCTTTATTCTCCTCTTTGAGAGGTTCTGATTAAAAAGCAAACCCAAGAAATTCTGTTCAAATGAAGAGGTCACTATTTCACACACACTTGTGTCCAAGATTTTAAAGAAAAGACGAAATAGTTCAGTTTTGAGGAAATGGGGAGGAAAATAAAAACAAATAAAAAAATAATGAAAATGTTGGAATATTTAATTTGAACATTTCAATGTAAATGACTCTTCCACATTTCCAAGTCTCTTGCACTAAATGATAGTACTTTAGGAATTTCCCACACCCTTGCAGATCCCACATCATCCTGTGCTTCATATGTTACTCCCAGTAGGTTACAATACATACAAAATGTTGAAGGAAGCACCAGTGAAGCTAGGTGGGAGTTTGTCCAAGCCTTTGTCAGTCATCTGAAAAGTACTTCTCTGATCATTTTACACTTTATCCAGTAAATGTGTTCACAAATTTTCTTTAGAGGTTTTTCTTCTCCTAGGAGACTTTCTTGTTGTTGTTTCCCGATCAGCTTTCCCTATCCTTCCCATTCTTATTCCTCCCAAAGTACCCAGTTCACCACTCTAACAGGTCAGCCCATAGCAAATCTGTGAACTGTATGTTGAAAGGCCAAAATAAATGGCAATGGTGGAATGACCGGTGTTTCTAAGACATTATGGAGACTTAGACCAAGTCCTTCCTTACTGTGCATTTGTAGAGTTGCACAAGGCAGCTCTGAGCACATCATTACCCAGTGCCATTTGTGCTCCAGACATCCCATACAGAGACTGGCAGCTTAATGTTTTTTTCCCTTGAACCTTCAGTTCACCCATGGTCCACTAAACACTATCATCCTCAAATCCCTTGGCAAGAACACTGCTCATAAAGATGCCCTATCAAACTGAGATGAACTGTATTTAATGTCTCTGCAGAGATTCATACATTTCAGTATTAGCCTGGCTGTTGCTGCACAGTTATGGTACAGGAGCTTGTTCCATCTATGATTTTTATTCCCAGAGGTATTTAAGTCACTTTCATTTCCACTGATGTTAAAATATTAAAATATTTATAACACATATTGTAAACCAAAAATTGTTATTTAAAAATATATAATGTATATGCATGGATTTTCTTGCAAATTAGAAGTACAAATCCCCTTGACTCTCCAAGATAGTTTGTTTCTGAGAATATAATTCCAAATCACTAACCTCAAATACATTTCTGCTATGAACTTCAACAGGATTAAGTCTTAAACAGAAGTCAAAATTCTGATTTCACATACTGCTTATAGAGATACATATATAATTTACTCTGAGAAACACCTTTAAGGTACAGCTATAAAAATGTTGTGGGGGGTGAATGTTCATGTGTCTCTAAATAAAAAACCCAATCAAAGTAATTATATGTTCAGAGGAAACAATTAAGATGCAGTGATGAAAAGCGCTGAAAAATTCTGCACATGGGAATAATTGTGGTCACAGGGAAAGTTGGAGGGTATTCTTTGAGAAATAATATGCTAATGGATAATTTAATACCCATTGAAGACATGATACATCAAGTAACACACTAAAGGTTTTATGTTCAATCACCATACCTCAACTTTGTTATTCCCTGCCTTATGAATGACTAAATAGGCAAACTTAATGCCTTATAGGCTGCTCTAATGTTATTTTCAAAGAGTATGTCTAATGGACTTGGCACTGCCATGCAGCAATTTACTCATGTTGTGTGCTGGCCTGTTTACCGAGATGTTTTTTGTATGACTATACTAGCCTAACTCACCAAGTCTCAGCCTGGAAAAAACCCTAATACTTAAAAATCTTTAAGAGGTTTAGCCAGAACTGATAGCTTTGATGATGGTTCCACCTCTGGCTCTGCCTGAGAGCAATCAAGGACCTGCAGCCATCCAAGGACAGAAGAACAAAGAATGCTAGCAACATTTTATGAGAATTCTTCCAGAGACAGCAAGCAGTTGCTTGGGAGAAACAACGGAGAAACAGAAACTCTTTGGCACATCTTGGGGTCAGCCTGCTAGCCTAACAAGCATGGTGGAACTGACGACCTCTGGGTGAGTTAAACAAGTGGAAAATCCACTGTTTCATTTTAATTCCTTTTGGCTAATATTTTTGTGTCTACTACCAAACAACTAAACAGTGGAGCTTTCTTTAAACAGGTTCTGGGTCACAAAATTGTGTTTCAGGTTGCGGGTCTGTTCCACCATCCCACATGCTGCAGCAGCAGGTTGGACCCAGGGGTGTAGGAAAGCTCTATTTAAGATAAGACTGAATACAATTACATTGTAAAATCAAAGCATCACATAAGCACTGAATAGGTTATAAAGTAGCTGCTGTATGTTATATTTTCTCCTGCTTCTGACCCAGACTCTCTCATCTTACTGAAATAAAGCTGTGCAGTGGGATGCACTTGTGAAAGTTTAAGTTCTACTCAGAAAATCTACGTCTGCACTTCATTGCTGAAACCTGAGCATGTTTGCCTCTCTGACTACCTCAGCGGGAATATAAATCACAGAAGTGGTATATGTTGAGGTTCATATATATGACTATTTTGTGGCCACAAAAATGTGGGCATGTATTTGGCAGGTGCACATTCCCAAACTCTAAAAGCTGAAATACTTTTTATCTATCAGTTTCCATGCTGTGCATGAGCTGGATGGGAGCTGGCTCTTGCGCAGCTCCCTTGCAGCTCAGCTGAGGTGTGTCACATCTTTTGTCTTCCCTCAGCACGAGGCACAGGATTGCAACACCTTAATAGAAAGCTGGGGCTGACCTTTCTGAAAACAGACCTCCCAGACACACTCCTGTTTTCAGAAAATGCCTTCCTTTTTCCCCCTCTCTTGCACACAGAAAGCTATAGGTAAGTAATGAAAGAGTCTTGGCAGGACATCCAGACAATTAAATATTTCATCATTCTTCTAATTTCAAATCTCAAAACAAGAAGAGGTTACAGAGGGTTTTATGTAAAATATTTCATATGGAGTCTAGCTGTATAAGAAAATACTGGGATGGATCCAGATACAGCTGTGCTATCTACCCAGAAACTATTTGGCAAGTCAGTGAACTGTGATATTGTAAGAAAGTCTGGGCTTCAGGACAAGTTTTCAAAAAAGTGTCTGTTGGCTGAGCTATCATAGTAAAGTTGTTTATTGGCAGAGAAGTTTTATGGTAAGCTGAAACGAAGACCCTGCTTCTTTTCCCACTGTGATTTTTTTCTCACCACAATTAATTTATTATAGGTAGTTCAATCCAGACCTTCTGCATAGTGGTTGAGGGACAAAGTCTAGACTTAATTTATTGGCCAGTGCCTGGTGAAAACAGAATTGCAGAATGCACATTTTCTCTTTGTTTCTCTTTTTTCTTCTGCCAGACACATCAAGTACGCTGTATGCTGAGTATCTGGTATGTGAGACAAAACTCACTGAGGAAGGTTTTCCTTTGCTAGAGCTGTCCTCTATCATGTTGTGATAGTTTTCCATCATGTTAAACAATAGATCTCAAGCTAAACAATAACAGCAATAAAACTTTGATTACTTGGCATGTTTTTTTCTACCTTTCACATGAGCCCATAAAAACAAGCAGCAGCGTACATCAGGTCCCTCCATTTCACAATTCCTGTTAGCTGACTAGATGCTTTTTATAACCACTGTTGGAGGGTCCACTTCCCATCTCCAGAATGCTTTACAAATATTAATTTGACAATTCACTAAATAATCTTTAAAAGAAAGCCTAGGACAGGTTTGTGCTAAGTGGGAAAACAGCTGGGATTGAGAATCTGTTCTGGGTGTGCCAGTGAAATCAGCAGTACAGATGAAATTAGAACTAAGCCTTTCTGCATCCCAGGGCCACAATGCAGCAGATTAGATAACCCTGCTTGCTGTGGGGACAGAAAGGCCCTCTATTTTCATGCAACCGTGCAGCTAGGACTATGATGTCTTGTTCCCCAGCTGCTGCCAGCATAGAGATCCACAATGGGTCCTTGCTCACTCCAGGGTTACAGCAGAGACCAAGAGCCTGACTTCAGTCTGGAAGTGAGTTCTAATTCATTCCCTGGAATGCATTTGCCTGGTTAGCCCAAAGGTAACACAGCTCTGACACAGGGCACTGGTCCCTGTTGGTTTTACCCACAGCCCAGGCAGTCAGTGGAGCTGGCACTCAAAGTGTGCAGAGAGCATGGGTGCTACTCTGGTGTTCCACTGATGGTGATGATACCTGGGGGAGGAAGGGCCCCATTTGACCTCCTGGTTGTGGCAGGTTTGCACAGCTGCCAGTCAGGGAAAGCCTGATCTGTTCCTTTATCAAATGGCTGTGTGTGGTGTATAAGCTACTGCAAAGTGTTAAAGATTGCCATGATAAGTCTGGTTCATTGTTCGAGAAAACAATTTCACTTTACATGAGGAGTACCTGTGCTGCTCTCAGTTCATGACAGGAACACTTTCAAAGGCTCCCACAAAACACTGCTGCTCTCAGGCCAGCTTGCCCCCTCACTGACACTGGTGCTGTGTCCCTCTGTCCCACCTGCCTGCTGCACCTGCTCCAAGCTCCTCTCACCTGTTCAGCAGCCCCACCGAAGAGTCCAAGCTCATCTTCAATACCTCCTGCCTAGACACTGCCAGGAAGCCATCCTTCTCTGCTTTTTAGGTCCTTATTCTCATCTCTAGTGGAATCACTACATTGGAAAAAGAAATACTATGGGGCCACTTTCAGCTGTTCATAATTCTCACCCAGGCAGAAATAGCATTAATTTGGTGTAAAAATCACTTGAGCAATACCTTGTGGGGCAATAATCCAGATTTTTTCATGTGGTTCTTTGACAAAGATGATGCTGAGATGTTGTTTGTATGGTTGTGAATAAAAATCAGGTGAATTAAAAAAACCCAAACTGTATCTCAGGGAGTAGATAATAGAGACCATTATACAAATATGCACCTAAGTCTGAATGGTGACACTGAAAACAGTAAAAGTAGCTATTCCAAATAAAACAAAAAACATGTAAAGAACTTCTCCTAGCGACCTTTTACAAGGATCTATAATAATAATTCTAGCTTATAGTGGCTGCAGTAAAAGATGGCCTGAAGGAAGTAAGAATGAAAAATTGTTAATTTGTAGCACAGATGATACTCCCCAAATACCAAAGCAGTCATTTACAGTATTAGCCTTTTTGCAACTGCTTGAGTACCTCAGGCCTAGCTCTTTCATGCAGGATTCAGAAGGGAAGTGGACTGCAAAAACCATAAGAAAGAAAAGCTCTAGTCCTACTACTTTCCAGAAGTAGTTAAGCAGTGAATTTATCAGAAAAATTTCATCATGTTTACTAAATGATTCAGAAAAATTGAGAACAAAGGCATGTTGTGGATAATTAAGAAAAGTGTCTGATTAAACAAGCAACACATGGTAGGTAAAATTCAGTGTAGACAACATAAAGTGCCCTTTTTTTCAGTATAAAAGGTAATAATTATTACAATGAAAAAGAAGGGACTTAGGGTTATCATAGATGGCTCATGAAAACATCAGACCAGTTCTCATTATCAGTCAAAAATCCACACAGTTTTAGGAGAGGGAAACCAAAATATAGAATAACATTATGCTGCTGTAGAAGTTCCTCATTGGCCCAAATTCAGGAACACTGAGTGCAGTCCTTGTTCCCTTGACCCACTACAGCTGTAAGTAAAATAGAGAGGTTCAGAGGTCAATTACAATCAAAGCTGTGGAGAGTACAAGGAGTGGCTGAGAGGACAAGAAAACTCAATCCAAGGTGACTTACGGGGAATATGATTGGAGCTTCTAAAACCATGAGTGACATCAAGGGGGGAGAGACTGAGCTTCATTGTCTTCTTCAGTACAATAGGCAAAGAAGTTAGTAGAAACCATGCTGTAAATGAAAAATTAAAAAAGTACATATTCTTCCACAGAGGATAGTAGGCCTCCAGTGACCCTTTGGTTCACAGTAGTTTGCATAGTTTGAAAAGGAGAACAGACAAGCACATGAAAAAGAAACACACTAAGGGTTAATAATACAAAACCACATCTAGTTTAGAAATCTTCCCAAGCTAGAAATAGTCAGAAGTTGAGAAAATACTCAGACATGGTTGTCCAGACCTTGTTGAAGACAAGATACTGAGCCAGACAGACCATTAGGATGGCAAAGTATTCATGTGGTTATGATAAATTAGTATACCAAGGACATCTCACAAGGCTTTCCAAGGTTTTAGGGGGAAACAGTAAAGAACATTTTATCAGTAATGAAAACATTTAACTCTATTAAAACAAAATCTGATCCTAAACACTCAAGCCCAAAATCTATATTTTGCCTCTTGAAAAATTCAGTCCAAACTCAGAACAAGTGACAAGACCCAGTGTAAAACATTAACCCACATTGCAAATAAAAGCAAATATGATGCATCACAAATGAGTGCTGATATTTCTTGTTATTTATAATGTATATGTCATATACACTCCTATAGACTGTTTCTACTGAAAGGTGAAATATTTTAGCACAAATAAAGAAATATATCTGCTTTGTTGGAAGGCATCATTCATGTCATGCCCTCAGGAACAAATATCCACCCAGACAATCACAGCAGCAAACACAAAAAGTTGAATCTTGTATATCCATGGACATATAAATAAGTAATTTTTTTAATCTGAAAACAGCATATAGGTGGATGCTCAAATGTGACCTTCTAATAAGCAGAAGCCAAGGTGCAATATTCTATCTGTAAATTATTATCTGACCTGTATTTTACTGGTTTATTCTTTGCTTGTACTAGAAACAATGATTTGCATAGCCCGACATGGACAGTAATGTCCTTACCACTGTTATCATTTTTATATCGTAGCCTCTTTTCTCTGCAAGTGGCACGGGAGCTTCACAATGATTCTCAACCTGTCTGTATCCTTGGCATTCCAGCTGAGTTCATGCTAATCAGCCTGGCTTCATAGCACAATTCTATGTAAGTCAGAGGGCTTCTCTGCTCATGTGCTACCTGAAGTTCCAAGCTGAACTTCAGAATTATGAAAATCCTGTCCAGTTTCCTCGAAGTTTAACTAACTCATTCTACTTCAAGAAATCTATTCTGTGTATCTCTGTTTTCTATTTCAGCCACTAAATCTCTGAAAGCTGAAAAGGATTTAGATTTTTGGACAGGATTTTAGATCTATTAATTTCTTCACTCTATCCATCATAGTCACATGTACTTCACACTTCTGTGAAGTACATATGGAAGAAATGAAGTGTCATTGTTAGTAATAGTTTTTTACTGTTGTTATATCTCTTGTCAGGATAATTAAAGTTGCTTTCAATTTTCCATTTATAGCTTTCATATCTTCATCACTGCTACCAAACACTACAAACTGACTTAAAGTTCATAAGCAGCCACAGGTATTTTTCTTAGTCACACACTTTCTGTTGGGCGATGAAATGTCATTTGCTATTTCAGACTTCTGCACTCAGTGAAAAACACCTGCCCAGTCCCCAGGTCCAGAATATACTAAGATTCATGAAATTTTATCTTTATCACTTGATTTCAAGTGATCTAACACCACCAAATACTTTCATGCTGCTCATTAGAAATAATGGAGACATATTTCATGGGAGATTTTCTTGAGAAGTTCCACTGTGATGCTTTGTGTTCAGGAAAGCCTGGTTTTGCCCACCCTTAGGGTAACTAAGAGATGCATTCTTATGTTTCCAGTCCTATTGAGAGCTCTCAGGAATACCCAAATGGATCTTTTGTGATCCAAAAGGGAAATCTTCTCATTGTGATGAGCAATTGTAAATAAAGTACCATGAGAAATTTTACCAAAGAGTTTTTGAAAAAACCAGAGGCTTTGGCAATTCGCCACACACATATTAAAGGGACTTCATTATATTATTTTACAATTAAGGAGAAAACATCAAAACATATTGTCACATTTGAGTTAAAAACAATGGCTTGTATTGAAAAGCATCTGTTACAAGTTAACTACAGATGTGAACTGTTAATGCAAACCATGAATCTTATCATTGGTGTTTTTGTTTTAGCTCACTTTGTATCACAGAAAACTTAACTGATTCAGGCATCTTTTAATTAAGTTGATCTTAATCCAATTAGGCAGAAAAATTCTGATATGTTAAAGAAATGGTTATAGTTTGTAGCCCTCTCAAGTACAAAATTTTCCCTAGTGACTTCTGAAATACAGGCATTTTTCTCTGTACATTGTATGAGCTATGACTGCTGTAGACGCTTAGACTGCTGTAGACGGTTGTAGACTGCTGTAAGACTCAGCTCCCACAAATACCTATGTCTTTTTTACTTTTGGAGTTATTTCATATACAAATCAGTATGAGAACTGTAGCTGAGCAATTTTCCAGAAAAGGAAAAATAGGGAGAATGCTCTATTCCTTAGATAACGCCAAAGTGAACAGTCACAGCAAAAAAGGAGAAAACTCACACAAGAGAACATCAGTCACAAATGAGAACTTGGACAAGTTTGTAAGTGCACAGAGAATGTAGCAAAAGGGCTAAATGAAGTAGGCCAGAAAGTTTTAGAAGCCTGTGACAAATCTGCAGATTGGCTTGAGAGATCTTAAAGAGCAAATATGTTTTATTGGATCAATAGGACTTCATGAAGCAGTGCACGTGCATGTAAAAGTGTCGACCTAGGGCACTGAGTTTTCTCATGTGTGGTGCTCCTGAAACAGTACTATTTTTATATACACCAAAGTCCTAGGAAAATGGTCTCAGAAGAATTAAAAAACATTAAAAGGTATTCAGCTGCAAGGAAGCATCACATACCTGCAAGGGAGGTTTTCTCCTGATGAGTACAAATCTCTAGTCAATAGGTTTAAAAATCCTAAACAGACCAGGCATGTATATGTAAAAGCTTTTCATTAATTGTTAAAATGAGCTGAATAGGATGTTCTAATGAAATAATAGTATTTTTGACTAATATTAATAATGACCGTTTAATTAAACGAAGTTGTTTCCAATTTGATTTTTTTCCTAAATCACATAGAGTTCAAGTGGGTTTTTTCTTTTCCTTCTAACAGATAACTGAGGGTTCATATTTTTGAAAATGTTCAGCATTTTTAAAATAGCATTTTTGGTCTGTTTAGTATGTTGGTTTTTCTAAGTTATTTCACTTCTGCTGAAGGCAGCGTACTTCTATCACAACCACTCTGTATTAACAGAGTTATTAATTGAAACATTTTTAACACTTAATAAACTGCAGTTTCCTACTAATTTACTCCATTTGAGGTGGTAGCTTGTAAAATGCTCAAATGTAGGCAACTTCTGAAAAGCTTTCATGAACTGTAACAGTTTCTATGTTGGGAAGGTGTATTGCTTGGTTCACCACTGATAGAGTAGAAATAGTTTCCTGTACACTTTTGATGGCAGGACTAGGATGCAAGCAAAAATGTTGTTCATCTGAAGCTTTCAAAAGCATAGTGTGAGGATTTCTCTAAGTGGTATACAGTGAAATAATTTCTACTGATCTCTGCATTTTTGAACTTCTTATTATTACATTTCTTATCTGCAGCCAATATACAAATCCCAGACATAACGAGAAGCGTTTCTCAAAGACCGTGTTAAAATTTTACTTTTTTTGAGCAAACAAGTGTTTTTCCACATACAAAAATGCTTAAACAAAAGTTAATTGACTGGATCCAGAAAGTTCCCTTTAGGCCACAGAAAATTACTTTAATCTGTGAATGTGATTTGCATCCATCAGAAGACAAAATTCCTCAGTCAATACCATAGTTAACTTTAAATGTGGCTTTATATTTGTTCTGCTGTAAAGGTGCTTGTCTCTATCCTGAATGCAAAAATTAATATCCGTCTCTCTGCTTATAGAGGTGGTGAATGAACAAAGGTGTTTATTGGTAGAACATTCATTAATTTAATAACACGCACACTATATCCCTGATCCCAGGTTAGTCTTAAAATATGAAAGCACAAATTTAATTCTGTTTTGCCAATATGACATGAAATGCTTCTCACAGATTGTTGTAGAATGGAAGGGAAGATTCAAAAACTTTAAAAATCAAGAGTTTAATAATCCTGTTTAACAGTACTGCACGGTGTGAAAAGTTCCCATGATGAATGCAAAGGCAATCAAGGCCAGATGTCATTCAGGAACACAGTGAAGTACAAACTCAGACAGTTTGATGCTCCAGGATAGGCAGTATGGAATGAAAAAACCAAGGTATCCTGTTAGCCTGGTTATCTAAAACTATGCCACAGACATTAAGAGCTTCAGAATCTGGCCCAAATAACTTGCATTAATTTACCTTGTTAAAAATATGTTGACCAACCAGAAGGCAGAATGAGCTCTTTGACTTACCAGACTTGTTCTGAATACTTATTTATTTTTCTGTCAGTATGCTAAGAAATGCATGTTTACATAGCACTGCAGCTTTAAAACTTCCTACTGTCACATAATAAGAATGGAGGTTTGTTAATTTCATAAACATAACCAGAAGCCAAAAAAAAAAAAAAAAAAAATAGACCCCAGCAATTCTGACTGCTCCTACTCTTTTCCTCAACATGTGGAGTTTCCAGCCCCTGAGTCCCTCAGCTCTGCCAAATGCTGAACCATCTGATTGTGTTGCTGAGGAGGAAAATGTGAGCTTTGAAGAAGGAGAAATAATTTCTTGGAGTCGAGATGGGGACACTCTTGACCACAGATGTTCCCACAGAGGGGTCTGTCTCTACCTCACAGGGAAGTTCAAGGGCTGGATGGCAACAGCATGCAGGATTTCAGCTGAGATGATCATTTGTTAGGAAAAAAAATAAGAAGATAAAAGAATAGGAGGGAAACCTATTTCCTTGAACCCTCTCTTCTTTTCATGCTAATAATCTCTTTAAGTCAAGCTGGTTTTGCTGATTGATTACATTAAGCAACCAGTACTCAGCTCTGCTTAAGAATGAAATGAACATGATAATGAAAGACAAACCTGCCAGCAATGGAGAGGCCTTCATGAAGGTAAAATTCAATGGTAGTGAACTGCTCTTTATTTGGTCCTACTCAGGAAAGTATGTGTATTCAAAACCCGGGTTAAGCTAATACTGTAGTACCTTACCAAACCAAGATGGAAATAATCAGTACTAACCATCACAGGTTTTGTTATAATGATAGTGACAAAGGAACTTCAAATCAGTGATGTGAATACTTTAAAGTTCACACACACTAAATAAAGTGACCAAGTGGGACCTTTGACACTAAAACCTTACCTAAGGTCACTTTTCACTTACAGTTCATGAAAAGTGGTCTTACAAGATAGGATAAACCAAAAAACTGTGAAGTCTTCACACATGCAAAAGCTCTTAGTCTCAATATGTGCTTCTCCAGAGGACTTTTACTTCAGCAAAGACAGCAGCATCAAGCCTAACACCTTGGTCAGAATGTACAAAGGAAAAGGAAAGCTTTTTCCACTTACAGTTTCTATCAGCTGCACTGGCAGTAAATTCTTAACCATGGAGGGGATCCTATAATCCTACATAATAAATCTTTTTACAGAGTTTAATCTCCATCATGAAAACCATTCATATGCATTGACCTTCTGCCAGTCTTAAAAGAAATAAAAGTTATGTACTGTAAAATCAAGCTACCTTGAGCTAAAACTCACATTAATTCTCTAGAGCTTACCTTTTTATTCTGAAAGCACATTACTGTTGTGCAATGCATGCTTTTGGCATTGTCAAATTAGTTTTCTCATTCCTCTTGAAGCCCTTACAGTGAATTAGAGCAAAATAACATTTGGAGAGGTTTCTTTTTCAGTGGTTCAACTATTTCTTAGCAATCACATGCTTACTTCATTTGCAGTATAGTTCTAATGATGAAAACACAAGGTTTTCTTAATGCAGAAATGAGAAATTCCCATATTAAAATGATTAGGGAGCTAAAACATGGATCCTATAACTTCTCAGTTAAAAAGCTCTCAGTTTGGCATAAGGCTGCTCCAATGCAATTATCAGATGAGTTAGAAAACAACAAAAGCTGGAAATACAGCCACCTCCTTCCTCATTTTCTTATTCATTATAAGACTGCAGAAAGAGTTGAAATCCTTACGTTCGCCAATATGCCTCTTCCTGGGAACACCATGATGGAAAACCTCTGAAATACATTATTTTTTTCTCTTTATTTGTGCTTCCCAATATGATCATTTGATGCATGTTACAATCTTCAAAATACTATCTTCCCAGTAAGGAGTTGAGAGACATTTTATAACACTGGCATTACAACATGGGACCTGCAGAAGGAAATCATTGGTAGACATTTTCCCTCATTAAATCTAGCATGGTACCTTTACATAAATCTTGATTCCTTCTTGATAACATAGTGTTGATGCAAGAAAACCAAACACCTTGTATGGATGCTTTGAGTTATGAATGCCTTTAGTTGTTTCCTTTAGACTTAAATATATTGTACCTATGACCAAAAATTATTTCCATTTCCAAAGAGGCAGTCATATGGCTGAGCATTAATCAAGCACTTGTTCAGTGATTCCTAAAATGCTAGGTCACCATCCAACTGCCATCTGTCAAGCTTTTGGTGGCCTCTTTCCACTCCAGTGATTGAAATTTGAATTATGGATCACATGTGGCTGAGAAGGCCATTCCCATGGCCTCACAGGTCATCAAGTAGTAAATCCAGAATGCAAAGACTGGGGAACAAGAGGCTGAAGAGAGGTACTGTGGAAAAGGATCTGGAGGTCCTGGTTGATGGCAAGTTGAGTATGTGTCAGCAGTGCCCTGGCAGCCAGAAAGACCAACCCTCTCCTGGGGGAAATCAGGCAAAGCATCACCAGCCAGGCTAGGGAGGGGATTGTCCCACTCTTCTCTGCACTGGGGCAGCCTCACCTTGAATATTGTGGACAGTTTGGAGCACCACAATATGGGAAAGACATTAAACTATGAGAAAACATTCAAAGGAGGCCAATGAGGATGGCGGAGGGACTGAAGGGGAAGTCATCTGAGGAGTGGCTGAGGTCGCTTGGTCCATTCAGTCTGGAGGAGACTGAGGGTCTTCAACATCCTTATAAGGGGAAGCGAAGGGGCAAGTACCAATCTCTTCTCTCTGGTGACCCATGACAGGACTTGAGCAAATGGCATGATGCTGAGTCAAGAGAGATTTAGGCTGGATATCGGGAAAAGGTTTTTGCTCCAGAGGGTGGTAGAGCACAGGAACAGGCTCCCCAAGGAAGTGGTCACAGCACCAAGCCTGTCTGAGTTCAAGAAGTATTTGGACAATGCTCTTAGGCACCGTAAGACTCCAAGTCTCAGAAGTAATTTCTCCCTTTGACTGCAACTTGTTGCTATCTCCAAACAAAACAAAACAAAACAAACAAAAAAACCGCACAAAACAAACAAAACCAGAAACAAACAAACAAACAAAAAAAGCACCTTTGCTTCTTAAGGGTACCCTGCTGACTACACTAGAAAATGTAAGACCACAAGAGTCTGAGCTACAAGCTCATCAAGGGAGTTTTACTTTAAAAATATACCAGGTTCCAACAATATTCACCCCTCTGATTATTAGAAGAGACTTCAGTTCTTTGAACACCTTAAGAGAGAATGCATAAGAGAAAAACTACACGTATTTTCTCAGAGGGTACTTTTACTAGTAAACTTTTGAAAAAATCAGAGTACGTGGCAAAAGTTTAAAGAGTACCATACAACCAAAATAAAGCATTCCACAAAGTGTTAGCTTAGCACATGCTAACACATACAACGTAGCAAAAATGCACCACCCACTATCCAGCTACTTAAGAAAGGAGATTAGAAGAAGAAAATAAAGACAAAAGGAGATTATTCAATGCCTCTGTAAATACTAAGTATAAAAAAAAATCTAAAATAATTATTTTTAAAATACCAAAATAACAATAGACATTCCTAAGTGCTCATCACTCCCTTGTCACACACTAAGTCCTATAGTCATCATGTTAAAACATACTTGAAAGATGTCAGTTTTGGGACCTCAGTACTTGAAATGTGCTTCTAAGTACACTCTGCATTAAATACGTCACCTTTACTGAACCAACAGGTCAACTGTATCAATGATCAAATAACTTCTGAAAAACATCTGTTAACCTGGAGTGGGACTATTTATACCAGTCTTTACACTGCAGATTTTTCTAATATTAATACTATAAGGCAATTTACTGTGCAGCGCAAACATTTGGCAGGCTATTACTCCAGGATTGCTGCTTGCAGCATCACAGGTCACTCATGATGGGAGAATGCAGAATACTAATGGATACAGAAAGAAGAAAAGATAGACACAATGTGGTCAAGTGTAATTTGAAAGCAACTATGATGAAAGTGTTTAGCAGAGGTCCCAGCAACTGATATGTCCTCCACAGCACAGTTGACTTGTGAATTTGAGCGTTTCCACATGTGCTAGACAGCTGGCACATGTGTCACTCTGTGCCTGCTCAGAATTACCGGGGGAATTTACCCTGTGAGAAAGGAGCAGAACATAAGCAGAATTCTCTCAACAAATGTAACCACCAGTGATCAAACTGAACATTACTAGGGAACCGTATTAAGATGATATTAAATAGTCATTGACTCATTTCCCAAGGAGCAATGAAAATTGAAAGGATTACCATATGCCATTAATTTAAATGATAGAAGAGAGGCATCATAAGAATGAAAAATCACTACCATGGGTAATCTGTGCATATATTAAGTTCAAATTAATTTTGAATCTTGAGATTTGCAAACAAGAGGATAAAATAATTTAGAAATTCTCTTTTGTTACTAAAATATTATTTTCTTGAATTGAACTCTTCAGAGCAGGGGAGACATCATTTGTTGACATTCCAGGTAGGTAATTACCTGATTGAGAGAATAAACTTCAATATGTCAATAATTAAGGGAACAGACATTGGCTTTGATTTACATATATATGGACCAGATTCTTGGCTGGCATAATAATGAACCTGTCTCTGTCCAAGTCAGTGCTATCAAGCTGCATTGATTTACAACCATTGGAGACTGAGACAGTGTAGACAACAGCTATTTTTAGAAGGCATTCTCTAGAAGTAACTGTTAGGAGAGGCCAAATTCTACACTCCCTACTCAGATGCAGAGTCCCAGTGGGACTAAGAGTAAGAAGAGAAAAACAGCCCATCTTCTGGACGTTATTTCTGAGAGGTAAGCATAAATTCTGATGCAGCTTAATAATAATCACATTTGAGCTACATACATACACATTTAAAACACTGTAGGAGATAGAGTAAATTTTAAAATCAGTGGGGCTTGAAACACAAGCATGCCTGGGCTGAAAAGATAAGAAACCAATTGAAGGCATAGATGCTAACATTGTTCACCCTCTCTTACTCGACAGCTGCTTATCTGAGGATCTGTCTTATGGAAAATATGTGAATACGATGAAACATCTGTTAATGTATCTCTGCTCCCACCCAGTTCCTTAAAATCAAAAACTGTAGGCTTGTTACTATTTTCAGCAGTTCCCAGGCACTTGTTCTGTACATCATAGTACAGGGATGATGATGTCTTGGGCCTGCCTGATTGCTTGGAGCCAGAATGGCAGTGCATTTTGGTCATCTCAGGCATGTGGGGAAGTACAAAGACAGGGTCTTAAAGTCGCATGTAATCCTAAAAAGTGCCATTCCAGAGGATTTCCACTTAGGAATATTTAGCATGAGGAGACCTAATTGCACCAGCACCTAGTTTTGTTTGCAGTGTGCTCTAGCTAGGGAGAAAATTACTAGCCCAGCTGCTTCTGTTACCTCTTTTCATCTTACTAGGCAACCACTTCCCTGATCTCTTGTATGTTGATGACACATGGCTTTCATACCTGCTTGAGACACTGACAAATTATTCCTGGCATTTGTTGTTATTACTTCATTTCTTTACTGGAGAAACTGGGAGAGTCTCAGCAAAGTAGGTACAATTAGGAAAAAACAAGGAGACTACTTTTTCATATAGAAAAGGGGAATAAGAGTCCAAATGATTGTTTCTGTTGGCTTTCACAGTAGTCATGCAGTTTCACAAACTTAATAAAATGTGCACCCTTCTCCTTTATGCCTATAAAATATATATTCCTGTTCAGACACAGCTATCTCACACCAGACTGAGAATGCAATGAAAAAGATATATGAGTTCAATTGAGCATTATTTTTCTACTGACAGACAAGATACTTTGTGACATTTCAAAATCTAATACTCAGTATATTCTCATTTCTCTGGGTTTCTTTTCCCTATCTGTAAATGCAGCAATAGGCAAGTTTAACCAGATTAGGAAATTTTAATTTTCAACCTGATGATGAGATGACAGTCTGTCTCAGTTGCTGTCATGATCTTCTATCTCAAGATGCCATGTTTATTCTTGGCCATTTACAATGGGGTCGAGCATGCCATGAAGAAGCTGAGTTTAAATTGTTGGTTTTGATTGAATATGACACTGCAAATAAACATGCCAATACACTCTATAAGTTTGTCATCCTCTTTCATCATCTCAGCGGTGCATCTGATAACCCTGGGCACCTGCTACCAGCAAGCCCATAGAATAGATTGGGTATCAGACAGGCATATGTGAAAATGACCCATGAATACCAGCTAATAAGAAGGGAATTCAGATGTAAAAACTCTGGGGAAAAAAAAGAATAGTTGATGCTCACAGCAAAATTCTCTGATTCCCTGAAGTCATACCCTTGTTAAAAGAAGAGATCACATAGAAACGAAGAATCACACTAAATGTCCATGATCATCCTTATATTGACTAATGAAAGATTCCTTTTAAAGAACAGTCTTCATTGTACTACTCCCACTGTAAAATGGGTGTAGAAGCAAATCTCATACGATGACGAAGGTGGAAAAACCATAGTAAATCTCCATTTCAGTGCCTTTTGTTTTTACTGCTTTGGATGTGCATTTTTCAGAGCTGTAAAAGAATGGAAAAATCTACCAAACAAGCAATTGCTCTTCTTTAACCCTTTGGCAGTGGGCAAGGAGTGTCTGGAAATCTTGAATGTTAGTGTCAGGAGTATCAAAAGAAAACAAACAAAAAACCAGCTCACAACTCTCAAAGTCTGGCAAGAGAAGTGGAGAACATAAAAGCTGTGAAAATGAGGCTAACTAGGCAAAAATACAGAAAGGGATTGGCACTAGAAAATATTAGTTCCCTGATGGATATTTGAACACATACAAAGAAAGTTGTTGTTTTTTTAAAAAATGAATGCGTTGTTTCTGCTTTGAAAAGTTTAAAGCAGAAACTGAAGAATTCATTCGATTAAAAATAGCAGTAAACTATTCTTCACAAACTGTTTTCTTATTGACATGTTCCTCCATTCTAGTCAAAGAAAGAGTTCTAAATAAAGTAATGTAACAAAGTGTTTCTGAGTATTATGACATCACTTTCCCAAGCCTGAAAATCCAGGATTCTTATAGCTTAACCCCTATGTTTTCAGAATAAGACAAGATAGAAGTAATCTTTACATTGACAATAAATTTTGAATAAACAGGAAAATTAGCCATTGGACTCCTTTTGGCAGTGACACACAATCATAAAAACAGTCCAGTTGCTCAAAGAGAATCAATATAAATATGTCAAACAAAATCAGCTAACAATTTTGTTAGATACTCTATTTTTATATATTCATAATATCAGTAAATATAGGCACATATTCTTGCATGTACATGAGCACATGTGTGTAGATCAGTTCCTTGATTTCGCTGAGATATTTTGAATGCCCTGTATTGTCATAGGATCATAAAATGGTTTGGATTGGAAAGAACCTTAAAGATCATACCCCTGCCATAGGTAGAGGCACCTTCCACTAGACCAGATTGCTCAAGGCCTCATCCAGCCTGCCCTTGAACTCTTTCAGGTATGGGACAACAAACATTTCTCTTTTCCTTTCCCTTGTGTTGGTCCTGTCCCTGTGATTTCTCTCCTAGGAATTTTTCTGCTCATCTTCTATGGGCTAATGGATATTAATTCAAGGTTATCAGAGCTGCTGGATATGCAGTATTTGAAACAGCAGGTACTTGGTGCTTGAGTTGTTTGTCTTGTACCTCCAAGCTTGGCTGTATCCCAAACTTTGATGGCTCCAGCTATGCACATGGTGCTTTGAGGAGCGCCAGTGTTCCAGCAGGTACCATTGCCCTCTTTCCTTCATTTGGAGCATTCAAATACAAAATCCAGTGAAAGGATTGCTAAACTGCCCAAAAGGAAGCTATTTGCTAGAAAAAAAAAAAAAGAGGTTGAAATTTAGTTCAGGCGCCCTGCTGCTGCACTGTTGCCCTCATTTCTGAGCTAGTACATACCTTGTGCCAGCCTTGTCCTCAGTCCATATCTTCTTCAGCTGTCACCTTGGGTGAAAGGGGACATAAAAGATGACCTTCAGCCTCATCCCTTTCTGAGTGCCTCTGGTGAGATGCTCAGAAAAACTCCAGGGGATGAAGTGCATTGGCAGATGACTGTGTCTGGGACCTCTCCATCTGTCCCTTCTCCGTTGATGGACACTGTGGGCAATGAGGGGAGTAAGTGACAACATCCATGGGTCCTATCAGAGGTCTTTGTGGGGCAGAGGGCTTTGGGTGATTCCCAAAGGCAAGCAGGATGGTGAGGTTTCCCCAGTCAAGGAAGGCGTCACAGGCTCCCCAGGAGCTGGTCACAGCACCAAGCCTGACAGAGTTCAATAAGAATTTGGAAGATACTTTCAGGCATATAGTGTGACTCTTGGGCATGGCTCTGTGCAGGGCTAAGAGTTGGACTCGATGATCCTTGTCAGTTTTTTCCAATTCAGTGATTGTCTTTAAATGACCTTCAGCGTTAAATCAGCCAGTTCAAAAAATGACTGCAGTTCACTGCTTATGCAATGAAGAGAGAAAATGCATAAGTATTTGAAAGGGCTGCTATGAGGGGTTTAACATGTAAAAGTTTGAGAGAAAATCAGACATAGGGACAGAAATCCCCAAACAGGGATTTCCATAAGAATGCTGAAGCATAATTTCTATTGCTCATGGAAATTATAATCTTTCAGATCATTCTTCTTTCAATTCTTTTTCTGCCTAGTGGAAAAAAAAAATGTTTGGCCATAATTCCAGATGTAGAGCTTCTTCCTTTTTACCAGGCACAAGAGCAAGACTGTTTAGTTCTGAGTTTTATATATGTACACTAAAAACAGAAGAAAATAGGTTACAGAAGCTGTGACAAAAAGATCTGCAGGTGTGTGTCCCATGATCAGAGGCAGAGCAGCTGAGAGGTCAGGAAATGGCTAGGTTTAACTTGGAAAATGTTGTATAATAAAATCAAGCTAAAATTAAACCATCTCTTCCTACTTGGAAAAAAAAAAATCAAAAGCATTAGCTATACCTGCACATCAACAGATTGCATATTCTACCTGGATTGATTTTGAGTTATGTGATTCCTCCTTTAAATTACATTTACATTAAAAGGCATAGGGTTACGGTGTATTTTTATATTCCTTCACTTTTCTGTCTTGATGACTACTGTAGTTTCTGTAGATAACAAAAGATTAAATAAAAGACACAATGCCCTTTAAAGGAGCTGTGCAAAATTCAGATAACAACTCTCATAAAAATATTTCCAATCTAGCAAGTAAACTAAGGACTTGATGGTGTCAGGAAAGCCAAACTTCAAACTGCAGTTGAGACTAGTAATGGATGTCAAGGGTTTTTTAAAAAAACATGGTTGAATGGTTGGGTACATTGTGTAGTGATTAATGGGTTGTACTTGGAGACTGGTAGCAGTAGGAACTATCCTGCGACCTGTACTGTTGAACTACTTCATCAATAACCTGGAGGAGGCATCAGGATGTTTGAACATAATGTTTACAGTCCAGCCAGGCACATGAATATGAACACTGATCCTTCTCCTTTAGCAAGATACCATATTGTCCATGCACCTGATCTAGAGACAGCAGTCCTTCCTGTCAAGCTCTCTATCCTGTGCCTCCTATCACCACCTTCCCAGCCTGCCCCTACCCTTATCCACTCCTCAACCTGTCTCATTTTTCTCCATTCCTCATGTCATCTTTTCTGCTTTTGTTTCCTTTTTCCCTGGTCCAAACCCACCTCTTGTTACTGTTCTCTAACCAATGGCTTGTCTCACTGCTCCTCCTCTCACAGCCAGACTGTCCCTGAAACACATATTTTCTCCCTCTCTAAGTTTTAAAGCTACAACTGTGAGGACAAGACCGGGCAGGTTATGGGTTTATTCTTTTGTCCCCTGGAAGACACAGTAATTTGCCCTAGGGACCGACCAGATAGATGCTGCTGCTTCAGCCTGGCCCATACTTGATGCTGATGCTGACCTCTGACAAACAATTGAAAATGGGGTCTCTTGGAGGCTCTAGCAAATTAAGGTTTTGTTGGTTTCCCGAAGTCACTCATTTTGAACCTCACTTTCAATGCTTCCCAGATAAAACAATGTAGCCAAAACTAAGATCATGGTAGTCAAAAGTCTATATAACCTTTTATGTTCACTAGGAAAACATTAAGACATCCCTGAAGAGGTCACTCTTTGAGAAAGTTAAACCTGAAAAGGAAAAGAAATTTAAAGCAACATCCAAGCTGGAAATTAATCTACTTAATCAATTTGCAGCTGATGGCAAATGAAGAGCATGGTGACAATGGGAAACAAAAAGCAAACTTAACTCTAGTTATCATTTCCACTTCTTCCTAAACCAAAGATACAACTAGCACAGCCACCTCAGTACACAGTACTTCTGCTACAGAAAGCTCATATGGACCACCTCCTCTTCCCTAGTACAGAGTAAGACAGAGTGGTACATTAATGAAGCACACAGAGAATCGCTAGTTCTTAAACATCAATTGAGCAGGTGATCCTAATTATCAATGGCACAGCCAAGTGATCTCCAGGAACAAGAGAGAAATAAGTTATTTCTCTACCTATTGAATGACAAAGTAATGAAAAAAGGGCTGTTTTCTCAAATCTAGGCACTATTTATACTCCCATTAACCCTATCCAAGAATCAGTTATACTCATTAAGTATATCCAGTGATTTTACCATATTCTACCAGATTGTAAGGGAAGTCTTTTAAGATAATTCCAAGAAAAATGCAGAGTTTTTATCAAGATTTGATATTTGTTCATTTAATCTTAATGAAACATGGAATATACCAGCTGCCAAACTTGCCATTCCAGGCAGATTTCCAGATTAGCCTTCTTTACTGCTCTTTCTTTAGTGGTGATATGAAACAAAATTAGCATTGGGGGTTTTGTTTTGCTTTGCTTATTTTTTCTGAGCATATGTGGAGGCTTTGTTTCTTATGTTCTTGCTTAATATCATGTTCTCCAGAAGATCCAGAAGTAACACAGGCAAAGATAGCTCTAATTATCCAGTATACAGTATGCAGGAAAACACAGTATTATGAACCTTTTTTGCTCTTTCTATATTTTTCATCTGTAATCAAGCTCGTGTGTAACAAATGACACTTGGAATCCTATTACTTGTTTGTGCCTTAAATTCAGGAAGTGAGATAAATAAGTGGAATCAACTGGGCCAGTAATTAACTATGCATTGAATTGCAGTTTCAAAATTAGAGCCTAATTTGACTCTCTTAAAAAGGCTGGTCTCACAATATATGCAATATACCTTGTGCATTCCTATACTTATTGTTAAAATATATGCAGCCTTTGAGCATTTCCTAATATGCCTAGAATATTATGGAGTTGACACATATTGCTCATTTATGGAAGAGAATTCAAAAAGGCAGCAGTAGACACTGGAACTTGCAACATGAGTGACTGTCTGATACCTTCAGGTGTCTGATCACGTCTACATGACAGACTGTGGTGCTGTGCGTGGACACACAGGCCTGATGAGCACCAGAAGGAGCATTGCTACAATGTCAAGGCTCCTCCCTGGCAGAAAACAGAGCAGAGCACCCAGCCTTTTGTCAGGTCCTGGCTTAATTCAGACCTAACTGGGGCGAGTAAGCCAAGAAGTGCCTTGCAATATCAACACTTGCAAAGCAAAGGCAACCACAGACCACTGCATTTCTCTCCAGTCAAACTCGTGTAGAAAGACTACAACCTACTCCAGTTCCAGACAGGAAAATATATCCATATATATACTTTAGTTGACCCTTCTCTGAGCAAAGGGTTTGGAATAGACAATCTCCAGAGATGTCTTCATACTTCAGGTATTCTATGATACCTGACATGGGGCAAATGTCAGTGCTATCCATTTCCTCATTAAAATGCCAAGACATCACGACTCTGAAAAACTTCAGACTGAGTGAATGAAGGAGCGGGAGAGAGGGTAAATGCAAGTGAAATGTCTCAATAGACAGACCTGCAAACAAACAAACAAAGAAAAAGAAAGCTAAACCCTTTTTTAACAGTCCTATTTTCTCTGAGAGAACTGGAAGAAAAAAAAAAAAGTAATTGTGAATATAATAATGAAAGCATCAACTGTATTCTACTGTCAGCAAATCATGGGCAAGCATCTCCTTAATTTTGAGAATTTATCATATTTAATTGTCCCATAATTTATGCAAATCTATTTCCATCATGCCTATAGAATACTAGCTATTAGTTATTTATGAGTAGTAGTCAGCTAGCTCTGGGTCATGACTGAAACTCTCAAGCAGGAGAAAGCAAACAATTTAGGGATAATGAGCAATTTATATTCTTTCTTTCCATACAGTATTATACCTGTTTCCAGGTATACTGAAAGTCATCATTTACTGAACAGATATTAACAAAAATCCATTTTAAACCATAGGTAAATAGCAAATAGGAAAGATATCGATGTCGTAAAGAAAAATAGTAGCATATTCTGGGTCAGATATTCTAGCCTGATATAAAATCAACATCATTCTAGAAACAACAGTGGGGTCACTGAAGTTTCATTGATTTTTACCAGCCACCAGCCTGGACTTTATTTCTTCTTTTTATTTTTTATTTTTTTTAGTTCCCATTGTTCAACCTGCTTCACTGCAGAAAATTACTTGAAAGAAAGACTTAAGAAGAACCAAGTAGAAGGCAGTTTGAGAGATGAGATCCAAACTGATAAAGGAATAGACAGTTTATTGCAGAGAGACAGCAGAAAGAGAAGCCAGAGTCTGACAATGTTTCTGTGTTTATGACATGTGAACTTAGAGATGATGGAGACAAAGGGCAGAAGAGAAAGGCTGGAGTCAGGAATGTCTCCAGTTCTGCAGCAATTTGATGGTAACCTTCAAGAGCTGAAAAAATTCTTAACAAAACTATGACCAAATTTAACTCCAGAAAATGTTATAGAAACAGAAAGACTCACCCAAATATTTTACTCAGAGAACATTTAGAACAGGTTTTCTTCACCGGATTTACTCAGGTATTGATTTTGGCTGATCTTTTTTTATAATTATTTTTTATCATGAATTAGGACTATGGTTGCATTTTTTCCACTGTCTAGATCTATAACCATGCTAACAAAAAATATATTTTTCTAGAAATATTGGATATCACCTACCCTGAATTTTCCCAGCTCAGAGAAACTGTCCAATGAGAAGAAGCAAACTTGCCTGAATTTGAAAACTAAGGGATACTGTCTCACTTGTATGTACCAGTGACAGACCCAAAGGACCACTGCACTTGCTTCACCCACCATCTCTGCCATAACCCTGCCTACATACAAGCATGGACCAGAATGTACATATACACATGTTTTGTCTTCACAATAAGAGAAATCTGAAACAAAGAAAGAGGCTAGGTTTGATTTGTGAAATGCTTTAAATCACAAAACTACAGAAAACACATGGTAAACAAAAAAAGCAGAAATTTCTGAAGAATAACCACTTCAAACCCAGCCGTTTATGTAAGAACATTAAA
>VXAU01002130.1:3530264-3542732 GCA_013399695.1 Formicarius rufipectus | reverse complement strand
AAAAACACATTCACAGAAACCAACTGTTTAATAAAATGATTCTAGACATTTACTGTCTGAACTAAATACAACATACAGCTATGCTAGTGGGAAGTAATTTACACTGACAGCTTTTCAAAACAGCTAGTTTTCCTTGATCCAAAATAAAATTTTTAAAAATACACCACAGCTGTTTTTAAACCTACACTGGAAGTTCCTGGAGGGGAAAAAGAAATAGGAAGAGCTGATAAAAATGACTGTAGAAAGGGAAAGGCCTGTTCCTAGCTAGTTGTTTTTCTACTGTTTCTTCCTTGACTAGATAAAAGGAATGGTGCAAGACACAGGCCTGAAATCTGGTTCCACAGAGCAAGAGAACTGTGTATTCTGGTCTTTGCTGGACAGTAAAAATAAACACAGAGCAAGGGAAAATCAGGATAAGAGTGAGTAAAACACTCAGAAATAAAAGCAGTAGCCAGTGCAGCATGGAACAGAGAAAAAATATGAAAAATTCTCCCTTTGCATGACCCAAAGGATATACTTCAAGTAAACCAGGCACAAATTCATCCCTGATAGACCCTGTACTCTGACAGGAGCAGCTCTGCTTACAAGAGTAGAAAGATCTTGATCTCCTCTCGTTACACTCTCACAGTTCCTCATGACTTAACGGCAGTTCAATTGCATGATAAACTTCCTTGCAAAGACACAGGGCTAAAGGCCAGCCAGGGCCCATGGAGGAGCGTGTCACTCCTCCCCTAATTAGTTCAGGCAGAAGGAACCTGATCAAAGAAGTGCTGACATTCAATCAAAAGTCAGACAATATGTTCATGAGTAATAAGTACCATCACATTGTCAGGATGTGCCAAGACTTCCACTGAAGTACTGGAAAAGGGGGAGGAAGGCCAGAAAGGCAATTGCAACATATGTGACAGAGGCTCAACAAAAGTAAATATCTCCCTAGCCAGAAAATAATCCTCCCTGATTCCCTTATGCACTGCAGACAAAACACTGAAGCTGTCTCACTTCATATGGTAGCTGAATGCAGGAGATTCATCTAGGTGCAAGAGCTACAGGTGCCATACAGTCATCCACAAGCTGCATGGCAAACACCTTGCCCAGCAGAGATGAAACTGACTCAGTATGTGAATTAAGCACACCAGCAGGGTAAAGGACAAGGAAGAGGCTGGCAATGAATTGACCCTTTTGGAAAACAATTACACAAAAGCACAAGTCATCTTTCCGATCTGCCAGGCCAAGCCACTGGAAAACTCCTTTACCTCGTTGGGGTGGAACAGGGACATTTCTCCAGGTCTTCACCATCACAAGCTTATCCTGCTTTTTAGGTAGCAAGGTCAAAAATCTTCATTGACAACAAGACTTTCTTCCTGAGTTCTCCCAAAAAATCTGTAGCACCCAGTGCAGACAGGAAGGCAGAGCTTATAGGATATTATGGCAAAATTACCAGAGATTGTCTTTCCCCGGAGTAAGTGTTTAAAAGGAAAAAAGTCAAGACCTGAACATGTCCAGTCTGGCTCAAATATGCTCAATACCAGTGCTAAACAGTGTATGTGTCTTGTTTCACCAATAAAAATATTGTTTTTACTTCTTTGTCTTAATTCTATTGTTTCCTCAAGCAAAAGAACTACCATCTCATATAAAAATGCTAGTCCTCATTAATTAAAAGACTTTTACTTCAATAATTTATTCTAATAATCTAATTTTGCTCATCACATCTCTCATACCATGACACTACTTGGTATGACAACTACAATATGGTAAATACTGAAAATCATACCATTACCTTTCTACTATACTTTTCTTTTTCACGAAAAAAAACAACCAAACAAAATTAAAAAATGTAAAACATCTTCCAGAATACATTCTGAATGAGACCCATTCCCACAGACCTTTAAAGAGGTGATGTTATTTGCATTTAAAAATTTTCTCCTGTGAAGACATCTTTTGGTCATGAACACCTCAATCAAGCAGAAAATGATGTGTAGAAATAAGATTTATAAAAGCTGACTGGAAATCAGTAAAAAAATCATCAATACTTGACAACAGTACGTGTCTAAATGTGTAACAGCCTCCTGTTTTGTGTCTATTAAGTAAAACCTCTAGCTTAAGACACTAGGTGCATGAACCTGACAGAGAAATGTCTGGTTTGTGTGGCCTGAGATGACCATGAGGGGGGTGTTTCCTGTCCAAAATCTTTTTGAAGCATGTGGAGGGATGAGAGTGGAAAGACTAAGCCAAAGGGCAAACATATTATGAGCTTGCTCACAGCAAAGATACTTGGAATATCACTTCCATGCAAGTGCAAGTAGTTTTAACCTTTTTCTTATAGAAAGGTTGTTGTTGTCTGGCTCTGCCTAATGAATTACAAACAGAACTAAGGCAGAATTTGGTGTCGCCAGCCCTCCACCACAGTGACAAAAATAAAGAGAAAATAAGCTATCAGAGTAGATGGATAAGAAAAGGACTCTGGCAGGAAATGTCTGTGAGTTTCTGCCTCATCTCCAGACAAGGAAAGTATGTGACTTTTTTACAAAGTGTATTCTGATAAGGTGGTGGGGGAGGGTCGTTTACCAGCGCAGATCCTTATTTTAAGCTATTCCATCTCTGTGTCTGGCAAAATAATCAAGAAAATATTGTGCTTTCAGTACCTGCAGGTCTAAATGCAAGTCAAAATACAAGTCACTGCTTGCAATATTTTACAATCCTGCTACGTTATGCTGCACGTACAGCGTATTATTTTCCACAAGTCCAATGAAATGCATCTCTAATCAAATTTTTAAGCAGATGTTAACAGCTAAGGTCATCTCCACAATATCAAAGCAATTCGGATACGCGATGGATGTAAAAGGTCAACATTTGCAAGTACTCAAACACTTTTGAGATTGGAGAAACTGTGTTCTATTTAAGTTCTACTCATCTCTTCAACACAGATTATCAGGAGCTGTGGACAGTAAGCAAGTCTTAAAAGAAGGTAACCTAAAGTTAATGTTGTCTTTTCACAAATGTGCCTGCAGGGATGGGAAAGCAAATTATGGATTCTGGCATTTCAGCAAAGAGATAACTAAGAAGAAAATGTGTTTGGAACTGATACATCTAATGAGAGGTATTTGAGTTTTGTTATGGGAACATCTTAATGTTTTTAAAACTTTATTCAAGGGTAGGAAAGAATCTTTGAAGAGTCATCCATTCAATCAATTCAACAATCAAAATATTTGGGGCAGTATTCACTTCACTTAACTCTGGAAATTTCAATTTACATACCTAAGTCACTCTCGGCTCTTTGAAACCAATAATGAGAAAGAAATTACTCCTGACATGATACTATTTTTGTCTTTATTGTTGTTGTTGCTGTTACTCTCAGTTTTCCTTTAAAATAAGGGAATTGTATTTTGAAAGTACTTGGTGCAGCACAGTATAACAACCATATACTGTAACTGTATTGTGGGAAAGGAGGGGAGATTGGCTCCTCTGCAGTCAGAGGACTGAGGTGGGAAAGCTAGACAACCCCTAGTCCAACCCCTGCTCAAAGCAGTGTCACCTACAGGAGGTTGCTCTAATAAATCTGTGGAACTTTTGGGACGCTGATACCAGGTGTCAGGCAAGGAGATCAGTGTTCTACTAGCACTGTTGTGCTTCACACACTACAAGAGAGCAACAGCAGCATTGAATATATCAGGAAACTGAAAGGAACAGAACAGCTCCCTTGATCAGAAACACAAATACTCAAAAACAATGAAAAAGACATAAAAAATGAAAAAGAGGTGGGGTGGGTAGGGAGAAGACAGGAAAGGGTTCAAAAAACTCATGTCCTATGTAATGACTTGGTAGGAAAATGTTTTCACACTTCAGCCCACTGAAACTAGACTGAAGCTCCACCCTGAGTAATGTCTGTATTTTAACTGTAGATAACTGAAATGGAACACCCCAGCCTTTAGTCCCTGCCTAATGAATGTTATCATGTGGAAAAGGTAAATCAATAACAGCTGAGATCAAACATACCGATCTCCTTTTCAGTGTACAATGTTCTCATTTATATAAATCTTTACAACCCAACTGCCCTTCTCATTTAAACACAGTGAGTGAAACATTGCCCAGTACAAAGGACCTTCTCTCTTAAGAATTCTCCATGCTGTTTGAAAGGGTAGCCCAAATGAATTGCTGGAATGACCATTCAAAGGGCTACTCGTTAGCTATGGCTGTCCTTGGGAATTAGCCAGATGTGAGGTAACAAGACCACAAAGTGCTGTTGGTATTGGCAGCAAAGGCAAGGCCCATCATAGTACCTCTTGTCTAGACTAGGGATGTAAAAGGAAATAGAAAACAATTCTTTTACTATATGCACTTGATGTTCCATCCCCTTTTTCTATAGAAAAATGTGAGACATTTGGAATTTTTCATTTTTATTTGGGAAAGAAAAATTTGGAAACCAGAGTGAATCATGCTGTAAAGTGTTTGACTGGCACATGATAGCCAGCTAGCTCCAGAAAGTTAAGACCATAGAAAGAGTTTGAGGAAACCATGTGAATTGAGATTTGAACTTAACTCTTAGTATCCTTATAATTAATTTTGCTTTATTCGCTATATAAAAAACAAGGAAGTCCCTGATGTGGGCAATCTATCTGTTTGCTAACTTATATATACAAGGAGGTTCACATACCCTGGGAATAAGGGTTTCAATTTTAGGAATGTGTTACAGGTCCATTCCCAGATGCTTTGCACAAATCTGCTTTCAAGTAATTCTGCAGCGCAGGTACCGTGGAGAGACAGTTCAGATCTGACTCTTATTTCTTACTCATTTGGGCAGCTGCAAAACAAGTGCTTTACTCTGCAGAGCATTCTGGCACTGTGGTATCCCTGTCTGAATTGAGATCTGTACACTCTTTACACAAAATTCCTTCTCATTTCCAGCTGCCACATTTTGTTCCTTAGCCAGCTCAGGTTTCATTACAGAAGGGCTCACTGACCCAAAGCCATAGCCTGAAGGAAAATTTATAGTGTTTTCTCAGGATTTTCCCCAGAAGCTGAATCACACAGTTTGGGGATTTTTTTTTTCTCTCCAATGGCAGCTACTGTGAGCTTAATAGCATGTCTCACTCTTCTTTGCCTCCTTTCCTTCACCAGGGTGCTGACATTCTCTGCTTGCTATCACCCTCGTTTCATTTGGGAAGGGTAGACACAAAGTTTCTTTAGTTATCACATCTGTCCTCTCAGCTCTCAGCATTTACCTATTGACTCATTTCCTAATAATAATTCAAAGGAAAAATTCACCATCTGTGCTCTAGGATATTTTTAGTGTCCCTACTAATTTGGGCTATTGAGAGGGTAAGGGGGCATTACAAGGCCCCCTTCTTTATCACCACCTGACTATAGGCACATTACCTTCTGTTTTCAAAGACATGTCTTGTTCTCCACTTTCTCTTCCAGTGTGTGGTGCCAATGCATCCTTCATTGTACTGCCAAGGACAGAAGTGAGTCTTTCTATATCTGTTTATCATTTCAAATCAAATGCAATGTTCTTGCAGATTGGCATGGTTTTAACAGCGTGACTGACAGGACTCACAGCACTTACACCTAAACCTGACTACAATTGTAGCTCCAGATCATATGACACTGTAGTGCAATTTTGAGTGTTTGCCATGCCACATACACATAACCTCTTTCAAAGGCTTTTTTGTTGTGATTTTTTTTTAAATCATTGTCACATTCCCATAGTTCAGTCCCCAAGTACTACCATTCAGTCATGGAGGCTAGGATTTCTTTGCCAGACACTTACAGCGCTGGAGTCCTACCAAAGGAGGCAGCATGTTGTCTTCTGCTTGATTCTTGGAGCTCTCCATTTTTCTGGTCTTTGGTTGTCACCTTGTGACTGAAGTGGTATCCTCATGTCCCATCTGTGACAGGGCCTCAGATACAAAACATTCCTTGCATAGAGAAACAACCATAAAGATGTGAGCAAAAGGGCCATCTGCACCCATTTACTTCCTCCTCACTTGTGCTGGTTTAGACTTAAACCAGTAGGAGAAATGAATCCAACTCAGAATGGGATTGCAAATCAGAACAACAATGTAATAAAAGATCACAAAATACACTGATACAGAAGGGAAAATTTGTTTGTGCCACAAAAAACAAATGTACAGCCCAGCACAGTGGGACACGAGCAAAATGGAGGTCACCAAACCTGTTGCTGAACACCACGTGGCCCCCCTGAATTCAAAGTAAGAAGAAAGGAAGAAACCTGCTTATGAAAATGATGGTTGCAGTCTGATGGCAGTCTCAGTCCGGTCGAGGCTCTGGTCCTCCTCTGGATCTGAAGAGACGTCCCAGTTCCAAAACACCAAGTTTATATCCACTTGGGCTCAGATGGGAATGCCCAGTTCCTTCCCTCAGGGTGGAGAGTTTCACAATGGGTGATTTACTCTGTGAGGAGAATAATTGTGTATTTTTGGCATCCTTGATGGCCCATTAGCAAACATGATCCCTCAGGAGAATGTGAAGGCAGGAAAACTTCCTTATCTCACAGAGGTTCCTAAACTCCCATCTTGTAGCCTGAGAGGTTGGGTGTGCCTTAGGCAGCTGCTGCAAATGGGCCATTATGAGCAGTTCCTGAGAAGAATGACATAGAGGGTTTAGAATACACATCCACACAGTGACAAACTGACCCTGGCTATTAAAACCAGGACATCACTCTTCTATTACTGTCTGAGTAGCATGGCATTTCTTAAGGAGTCAAAGAACCTCCCTTTCCAAGTTCACCCTGCTCTGCCAGCTTGTCCTCTAAGTAACTCTCCAACCATAAAACTTCTTTTCTACTCAGTGCCCTTCCATATTCTTGTTTGAACTTCTCTTTATCATCTCTTTGCCGTCTTCCAGCCCTGTTTGTCGTGCAAGTGATGGTCTCATAAAGTGCTTCCAAGACTGTCCATTACTAATTGCTCCCCCAAATTCAAATTTGGGCTAGATGACAATGAGCTCTTTGCATATGTGCAAGTAAAACCATCCAGATATAACAATGTCTTCAAATACGCCTTGAGATTTCAATCAGACATAAAATTTTAAAATAGAGAAAGTGCACATGAAGTCTAGTGTTTGACAAGGATATGTAGGTCTTCTACATCTTCTACATCTTCTACTGCTTCTGTGAAGCAGAATTGACAAGTCATCAAAATCATCACAAAACTTTGAAAAACAGGAGCTCTCCCTCACATGACTGTCTTATGAAAAGACGTAGCAGAACAGATAGGGAAAACATTTGGTAATGACAAGACAAGGGCTAGAATAAGGGCAAGAGCAGAGAAACAGAAGAACAACGTGCATAGCTGCAGCAATAAGAAATCTTAGTCTGGTTCCTAACTTGCAGGTTAACAACTGAAGTGTTAGATATTTTAGTACTTCACAGTTGGTTTTCACGTAGGGTTTTACACATGATTGAATCTATTGAGAGACTGTGTCTTAGACCTATACTTCTAAGATATATTTCATTGTTTTTGCATACATATTACTCACACTACTCAGAGCCAGGTGTTATATTTGATACACTGTCTGCATTTAGGAAGCATTCCTTTTGGTTCACCCAAGCAAGAAATGGAATCCCCATCTGGCATCCTGTTCATCCATACATGGAAAATTCATTCATCTTTTAATTTGCTCTGAACTAGTCTTAATCTGATACTTTGGAGTGTTCAGGACAATTTTTTTCTCTGCATGTCTCAATTCTGACTCTTTCTGGACCAGAGCCAGAAGTCTTACAGAGAAATACCTCTACATGAAAATAAAACCCCATTTTAAAAAGTTAGAATAGTATGGGTCAGATGCGTGATCTAAAGTTAAAACCTCTCCCCAGCAGCCATCTCATTATTTACACTTGATCACATGTCAAGACAATAAGTCAGATCTCCATAACCAACTTTCATTCTCTCTATTACCTACATAAAAGACAGTAAAATAGCTCGCTCATCCAGGATTGTTCACTGGCTGTTGTCAGGATAACTGAAGACAAAAAAAAAATAACTTGCTGGTATTTTATAATGTTTTCCATTTTCTTCTCTTTTCTCCATTTAATCAGGTTATCACTTGGAATTCAGCAGAGGTACTGCTCACATCCTGAGCCCTGTGGTGCAATACAGAGTCTTTTCTAAATGAATATGCACTTGCAAATATTTTTTTATTTGCTATCACAATTAGGGACCTGAATTTCAGTGAAAGTAAGGTTTACAAAACACATACATACCTGCAGAAAAGAGGTGAGAAACAAAGTGCTGTGGGAAAAAATAATTTGACAGTTGAGATTGAGTTTAAGTTTAAGAGAGCTTAGAAAAAAAAAAAATTATAATTAAAACAGAGGGACAAATCTCCTTCAAATTCTAAACAAATTTTAATTAAGATATGATAAATGGAAGGATAACAGTTCCTAGCTATAATTTTTATTTATCTATATCTATATATTTAAGATAAACAAAAACAACCAGAACTAACCGAGTAAAATAGAAGAAAAAACAACCTGAGCAAAACCCCTTCCCTCCCCCAGTCTCTGTCCCTGGCAGGCACGGAGGTATTTTACAGACCGCAGGTGATGAGATGAGTAGCCGGTGCTGGGTCACCCCCGGGGGGGGGGGGGGGTTGGTGGATGGGAAGAAAAAGCTTTGGTGTGTCCCTCCGAAGAGCAGTTGAAATCCTCTGCTGGTGAAAGTGATGGTTGCAGTCTGGTGGCAGTCGCAGTCTGCTCGTGGCTCGGGTCCTCTTCTGGATCTAAAGAGAGCTCCCAGAGCCAAAAATTCTCTGCTTATATTCACTTAGGCTCTGCCCAGTCCCTCCCCCAGGGCGGAGACTTAAACAATGGGTGATTTACTCTGTGAGATAAACAATGGCCTATTTTTGACATCCCTGATGGGCCATTAGCAGACATGACCCCTCAGGTGGGTGTGGAGGCAGAAGAATTTCCTTATCTCACAGAAGTTCCAAAACACCCAGCCTGCAGCCTGAGGGGTGTGCTGTCCCTTAGACAATAGCTGCTAATGTGCCATCGTGAGCAGTTCATGGGAAAAATGGCATAAAGGCTTGAGAATACACACCCACACAGTGACAAACTGATCTTGGCTACTAAAACCAGGACAGAACCTTATTTTTCAGTGATGAGCTAACTCCTGCAAGAGAGCTGGACTATGCTTCTCTTTACCAAATGCTATTTCTGTTTTCTAAGGAAGAATAACTAATCACAAGAGGTCTCTCAGAATTGAAATGAGAGGGCATGCACTGTATCGTGTGTTAATTACTGTATCACTATAATTATTATTAAAGGCTGCTTTTGTAGGCTGATATACATAGAAATGAGCTTAGTATAGCTCTGTTCAGTACAAGTTATTCACCACAAGTATTTATTTCTTACTGTGTTCTATGAGTGACTATGAATCCATCTTAATTCCACACTATGGAACACTATCAGAACTATCAGAACATAGAATTCCACACTAGCTAATCTGTGTAACACTGCATACAGCACAGAATAATTTAGGTTGAAAGACACTTCCAGAGGTCATCTAACCAACTCCTTTCTATAAATGGGGTGAAATAGATCAGATTGCAACTGTCCAACTGAGCCCTGAACATTGTCAAAGGCAGAGTTCACAGCCTGGGCAAACAGTGTGATCACCTTCATGGTGATATTATTTTCCTAATATCCAACAGGAATTTCTCTGTATCCCAGCTTATATCTGTTGTACCTTATTGTCTCACTGTGCAGCTCCAAGAGAGCCCCAGCTACACATCTATATGTAACTGAAGGTAGCAGTGAGGTTTTGCTTTTTCTGTAGGTTGAACAAGCCCTTTTCTCTCAGGCACAAGCTGTCCTTTCTCCAGCCCCCTTCTGACTAGATGACATCCAATGGACTCAATCTATTTAGCTGAAGTCTTTCTTAACCTGGGGAACTGAGAGGTGACACTCCAGATGGTGTCTTAAAAGGGCCAAATAGAACAATACTTTTCTCAGACTGTTCACTACAGTTTTGTTTATGCTGCCCAGGTTGTTGTTGATGTTCTATGTTGCAAGGGCACACAAATGGTTCATACTGAATTTATTGCCCACCAGGGCCTCCAGGTCCTTTTCTGAAAAACTAGGCAGTTGGTCTCCAGCCTGAACTGTTGCATGAGCTTATCCCCTCACAGATACAGGGCTAAGCATTTTCTTTTGTTTAACTCATGATATTCATGTCATCTCTATTCCTCCAAGATGTCAAGATCCCTCTGAAGAGCAGCCCAACTCTCCCCAGTTTGGTACTGTGTGTGAACTGGTTGAGAGTGCACTCTGTCACATCATCCACAGTATAGATGTAAAAAAATCCATTAAACAGTACACATTATACTTACCTATAGAAGGAATTACAATTTAGGTATATACGTTATTTAACATACTTGCTGGTCAATTATCAGCAGAACAAAGGTTAAAATGTAACTCTGTTAGCAGAAGGATTTCCGTATGTTGCTGCCACCATTACTAGCATTTCTGGAGAATGCAAATGAAGGAAAACTTTGCTGAATTCAGTTAAAGAAAATTATTCTGTCAAGATTGGAGGAGCTAAAATACCAGTCAATATAAACCATTTTTTTGGCTCATTGTCTTCTCTTAGTTTAGCCTGGCCATGCACATAAATCTATTCTAATTTATCAAACACATAAGAAATGTTTTGGGTTTTTTATCTTTCACCACAGTGAATAGAAAAAATGTCCTTATACAAGGACTTTGTAACTTGCTTTGGGAAACCTTTAGGCTCTATGTGTTTAAATCTCAGGCATGTGCATTCTTCCTCCTTTACCTACTTTCTTTCCAAAAGATGTCAGGCTTTAGGTAATTGAGGGGAAATACCATTTGCAAACACTATCTTCATGCCATTTGTCCACAGCTGCGGGTGACCCCTAAGCCAATAAATGCATAATGCAAATCAACTCTTCCTTGCAGGAGAAGATTCACCATATATTATGTCTTGCAAAGAAGACTTTTCTTCCTCAAAACAGGAAGGACCTGAAGACTTTGGTACTGCAATATTCAGTCTGCCAATGGACACCCAAAATAAATGTTTTTTGTGCTTGATCATTCAAGCAGCCCGAATGTCCCCTCTTAATACATATCCACACTGTACATTCCCTGAGACACATTCTGCAGGTGATTTCTATCACCTTGTGAATCCTCTTTGAAAGGCCTGCATTACCTTTCCTCTCACTGTAGTTTGTGCTGCATGGTCACTTAGCTACAGGTGGTCAAGGTGGGCTCTATCATGTTCTCTTTGCAACAGTCTTAGCACCTCTGATGTCCCAAGTTCAAGTCATGGCTGGTTCTCATCATGGGACACTACAACCAGAGACATCTGAAAGATACGTCTTGTTTCCTTACCCTCATGTCCAAATAAAATCTCTTCCTGAGATGTATGTGTTAACAACAGGTCACGGCAGCTTCTCCGGGAATGCAAACAAAAGGGTTACAAGTGTAACAGGATTGAATCATGATTTGGGTTTCACAGCATTGGCAGGAGGCTGGCTGTGTTTACTTACACAATTACTCTGCTTGCTACGTAACTCAAGGTCTAGGAGTGAATGGGTTTTCATGGCTGTTGTCTCACTCTCTGAATTATAGTTGGGTCAGTAATGCTTTGCTGGCTGTGATAGGTTATACTGAGACCAAAATGTCATTTGCAACCACATAGCCAGGGAATCTGTCCTGAGAATTACGGTTTACTTCAAGAAGTCACTGAATTTGTCCATTCCTTGCTTTCATTCCCATGAAGTGGATTAATTTGAAAAGTACTAGTGATGCTTTGATGGCAATAATTGTTTATTATTATTGATTCATTTATGCATGTACCTCGATACAACAGAATGTAAACAAACAAGTGAAGTCAACGTGTAACAGAGAAAAAATAGTCTGTGAGAACATACCCTTTCTTGCATATAATGACATGTTTTTGCTGTAGAAAGTCCCTAAGGCTGATTTCTTACTTGCAGTTTCAAAACATCATCATTAGTAAGACACTGGGGAATAAAACTGTTCCATGAATCCATTTATGTCTTTACTGAAAACCCTACTTTTCTACATGAACAACAACAACAGTCACTTGCAATTTTTCCCTCAGAGCTTTTGATGTGGGCCAGAAAACCATTTCAGGTAATATGCGTAACACACTCCGCTAATCTGAGCTGGTTTACTGGCTACCACAAAGGAAGGAGCCAAATATAAAATTCATTGTTGACCCCATGACAGGTCATATGCTATTTTTTCTACTGTAAGTTTTTTTTCTCTAAATTTGACTTCTGTTGTGGCCATTAATATTTGGACCTTATACTGAATTAGAAGACACATATTTATGAAATAATTCAATGGTGAGGTAGGAAGATAACTTGGTAAGATTGTTTCCCACCCTCAGGCATATAAATTCCAGATTTTTTTGCCACACCTAATGCTTTTTTATCTTTTCTTTTCTCTCTCTCTCT
>VXAU01002130.1:3466597-3530238 GCA_013399695.1 Formicarius rufipectus | reverse complement strand
TTTTTTTTTTTTTTTTTAACGATGAGCAGGAGTAACAATAATCCCTGAAAGATATAAAACCCCAAACTTCCTTTAATGGGGGACCAGTCCTAACCTCCTGAATCTTTTTACTCATTTCAGCTACTTCTGGACCAGGCACATACATCAGATTGCTTCTGTTCCTCAGCATGTTTCATCTTACGGCTAGGACTGCACAAGAATGCTTGAGAGAACCCTGTGTCCTTGGCATAAACTGGCTGAGCTGTTAATCATTTCTCACTGACTGATTTTTTATTTTTTTTTTTTTGCCTTCTGACTTTCCAGGTCATCTGTTTCTCTCTTCCAGATGCTCACAGACATGCCACATTCTGGTTGCTGTGGGGACTTCAGCCACTCTCCACAGTGTTTCATATCTAGCAGCCTCCTGGTAGTAGGTACCTCCCTGGTAAACAGGGCTCTGACAGCTTTTGACTAGCTCCAGTTTGTGCAGCTGACTGCACTAGAAGAAGCAAAGAACATATTTCATTTAAAAGTGAAAGAAAGGTTAGTTTGGTGATGGATCTTTTGCAAAACCACTCTCTCCTCTGAGGGCAGTCAGGTAAAATACATTACACAAAGAATTTCTAAGCTTCTTGTTTCTAAAGTTGTCGGTAACAATGTAGACCATTGTTTACATTTTAATTAACTTCTGTTTCACTGATTTTTAAATAAGATGAATTAACCTATTGCTTTCAGCTGAATTATTGCAAGTTGAACCTATTCAAGTCATACCTGAGATCTTCAAAGGCTAGCACAGCTGGTTTATGTAGAGGAAGTCAAATTAGCAATGACTTTATAGCAATTTAGTAGCTCATAGACAATACAATCATGAGAAATATTTCTTGGAAAATCTCTCCTCAGAAGCTTTGAGTCTTATAGGAGTTTTCTCCTATACCTTGGTGGTATGTACCACTATATGTAACAAATGTGTATAGAATTGGGAGCAAGCTGTGTAACTGTGTCTCTCTGAGAACAACATTGCACACCTAAAAGGAAGTATATGCTTGACTCATTTATAGGGAATATATAAATATGAATCCCTGATATGAATCAGAATGGTTTCTTGATGGTATACATGTAGCGCCCTAGATCTTTGGCTAGGACTACAAAGCATATTACACAACACAGGAAATGTGAAAAGGGAGTTTCAGGCCAAATTTGCAATGTGCCACTCCCAAAGTAGTGACGTGCTGATCTGATCTTCCAACATCAGTTGTTTGCTTTAAATTATCCCTCTTGTCAGTAGCACAAAAATGCTGTGACAGCAGCTAGGAATTGGAAGAAAGAAATGAAGTTCCCAGCTGTGCCATCTTTTTTCTAGACACAGTGCCTACGTGTACATTACCTTTTTGCCTGGCTTCGTATCTTCTCCAGATCCTCAGGCCCTTCCTGTCTCTTTAATTTTTCAGTCTTATTTTTGGCATATATTTTTCTTTAACTGAGTCTTCTGGCTGTGTGCATAGTCCCTCAGGAGAAGAACTAATGCAACCAAGGTTTGTTCAACCTTTGCCCTATTGCCCAGAGAAAAAACATTCCACTTCCAACAGGATTTCTTGCCCAGTCTGGCAGGCTCTTAACAATTTTCATACACTCATAGGAAAATCTGAAGAATATTTTGACATCTATTCCCATGTAGCAGTGATGAGTTCACACAGGTAGTTACTAGGCTGAACACTGACAACATAAATTCTCTCCAATTCTGATGAAATTTGCAGTCTTATGTCCATTCTACCCAGATGAACTACTGAAATCTATTAATGTTAAAAAAAGTTGAATTTCTCATCACACTCTTAGAGGATAAAATAGGCATTATGGCTTAAGAAGCCATAATGATCTGATGAACTCAGGTAGTCATGCCTTCTTCCCTTGCACTCTTTACTTTCACAAACCAAAAGCATCCCCACAGTTCACCCACGCATTTTGACAAATGAGTAAATAGTTAGATAGGATTGCATGTGGTAGAAAAACAATCCTGAAGCTACTTGATGGAACAATGAGGAAACATGAGGAATAAAAGAAACCTTTTAGTTAACTGTCATCACACCACAAAACTGTCTCAATGCACCAAGTAGACACATGGACATTATAAATTTCAGTCCTTCTCATTCCTTGGTCTGATTTGCCAAGAGTGGGTGAATTGGAGAGGACATTCCTAATCATATTAACAGTAATAAAAACGTCTAAGCAATCCCAGACCACTTCAGCCAAAAAGATACTCTGGAGCTTAATATGCAATAGCTTGATCAGTGAAGGCCAAAATGTCTTAGAAAATTCTGAAGTCACTAAGCCGAGTAATTCACTAAGCAGAATAGCATGTGCTTTTACTCATGAATAAACAGGAAAGCCCATGTTTGCTTACTGCTTGGAGATATTACGCTCACAAAATACCTCTGTGGTCATCTAGGCTGACTTTCTCCTTAACAGATGGCATATGCTTTCTCATTTTTATGACTAACTTTATTTTCTAACTGTTGTATTGGAGTTAGACTGTTGTTCAATGGAGGTCATTCCATGAGTACCAGAATGGATGAAACATGTTTTCTGTGACTCTCAGCCTCCAGGCTGATTGACTGATTAGTTAGGTCTCTTTAACATATTGGAATACTTACTAGAGATTCTCTTTTAAGAGCATGGTTTAAAGTGATAATTGCAGCAGCAATCAAGTGTTAGAAATGGAAACAAAATGCATTCACTGTTTTAGCAGTGAGAGAAACTAATCAACATGTGGATTCGTTGCAGTGTTTAAATAGGTGAACACACAACCATGACATCACACATAACTTTCAGGCTACCTTCTTTTCAAATCATTCATGGAAAATACTGTTGTCTGTGATAATGCTTCCTTCCCACTGGATGAATGGAAATTAGCCAACAGGCTTAAAACTGGGCAGGGGGTATCCTGGCTAGTTATTTAATTAGCATGGTCACTTAAATATCATTTCTACAGCAAATCAATCTTAGGTACCTCCAGTCTTCAGTAAAAATTATGGTTCCAGCAATGGAGAATTCTTTGCAATGACTGCTAAACTTCTCCAGAGATTAATTAATTTCATTGTTAAAGACATGAACCTAAAAAACAAACTGAATTTGTTTTGCTTCACTTTTAACCACCTGACTTATTCTGTCACCCTGAGTTGCTATGATCAGATCTGTTTTTCACTGCTTAGGTATATAAAAGGCTGTGAGCAAGCCACCATAACAGTGAGTTGAACAGGTTGCACTTCTTGAATTGTTCTATAATCTTCTAATATTTCTTGTGGTTCTTGCTTCCCCAGTTTTTAAACATCCTTCTTGAAGACTAGAGACCAGAACTGAGCTATATATCCAACATCAATAACACCAGAACCAGCTCTAAAAGAAAAAAGTTGTCCCCTCCTGACTTTTTCTGGTGCTACAAACACTAGCATATGTTGTTTTGGTCATGGCTTCATTTATTTAGATCATCATGACCCTCAAGTCTTCTAGAGACCTTTCTTTAAAAGATACAATTTTTTCTCTTATACAAGAGCCATTATTCTATGGGTTTGGATGCATAACATTACAGCTGATCATGTTAAAGGCCATATTTGCTTGTATTTGACTAGGTGATACAGATAACCCTGTGTCAGGGTAATACCTTCAGCTACTTGAAAGTCCTTTTTTTCCTTTCTGAGCCATCTGAAAGTCATAAATACTTCCAGAGGACACTTTCTCACACTTTTTTAGATAATGATACGAGATAGATTGTCTCCTTGAGGTGCCAATAACTCTCCTTTGACTGTACAGGACTGTACAATCAACGTAGATCACACACCTGACATTATGGCTACTGCCAGTGGCACGTAAGACATCTTTATACGTGTTCTATCTGTTTTGTTTGGAGGGGGTAGGTGGGCAACAGTTGAGTGGTTTTAGTTCTCCGTTCTATGTGTTTTGAAATCAGAGAAGGACAAGGATTTACTTCTACAGGCTCTGCAGAGATAAATACATACACTAATAATGATTTGGCTGTTTCAAATTACATTTAAAACTTATCTGTTAATGAACTTTTGATCTTTTTCTAATTTTTTTCCTATTAAAATGCTGTTATTCATCAGGTTTTTTTCATGTCCTTTTTCTTCCTTTCTTAATTTTTTCAAACTCCTTCATTTTAGTTCTTATCCTTTCCCTTGCTTCATTATTAATGTTTCTGTCTTAATGAATAAGAAACCTACTTCACACAGGCACCTTAAGAAAATGAAACAATCCTCCCAGTCTTCAGTAACACTATGTAATGCAGAAGATCTATCCAAACATCCCATTCCTAGGTCACAGCCATCCAATCTTTGACTATCAGATACCGTAGCAAAGTTCTGTAGCTTGTGGTATCTGCTACTGTGCGGGATACTTTGCTATTAAGAATCAAAATGGTTCCTTCTTTCCTGGACAAAAATCATGTCTTTTTATCATGTCCTGGATCTTGCTGCCTTTTAATTCCAAAAATATCCAAGTGGATACAGACATCCTTAGACCTCTTGAACTTTCTCCCTTAGGTACAAGATGGCAATGATCCCATAATAATGCATGCCACATTTTTGAGGTTCAGAAAATCGCCCTCCCACATTTGATTGCTGCACAAGTTTTTGAACCCAAATAAGAAATTATCATAAATTTCTTAAATCTTAATCTTGAATTAATTGGATGAATTGGGAAATTTGAGGAACTTGGATGCTAAGAGTAAGAAAGATTTGCCTGGAATATGTAGGTGTTCAAGTCTATGGAATTCAGAGTCATGTACTGTAAATTATGAGAAAGGCAGAGAAGTAGAATATGCTTTTTAAACATATTAACCAACAACTCTTCTTTTAATAGAAACAAATCACTTTTTGACCTTCTAGGTTCTGTAACTCAGAACCTAGCACCAGGAAAAACACCAAAGGTGGACAGGTTTCTCACAAGAAAGGATTGAAATGAAGCACAGTCACAAAGTGACTACCATGCTCACAGTAGTTCCTACATTGAATGTTTTCCAGATCCAGCATTCTAGAACAGTAAAGTTATCTGAAATTATATCCAGAAAAATGGAATTAAAGGTTAGATAAAATACACATTTTCTGTACAACAGCACAAACATTTCTCTAAGCTTAGCTGTAAGGTTAAACCTTGTGATATATTCTGAAACTGTGCTCTCTTGAATGTCTTATCTGAACTATGAATGTATGTAAATCAGTGTTATAATACTCTACTCCAGGTCACTTACTGTTCACCTAAGCACAGCATCACTGTCCCAGCCATAAAAGCTATGGACTTCAAACCACTTTATACACAGCAGCAAAGCACATCAACATGTGTCTTTGCAAAATAATTATGTTGCTGTTAGGACACTTCAATTTATCTGAATTTATGAAAACACAAAAGTGCCAAAAATTCAAAAATCGTTGTGGTCTGAACTGAAGCTGCTCTGAAAGAAAACCTTTTAGCAACAGAGAAATTTCAAAAATCTTGATTCAAACTGACTAATTTTTTTTATTTATTTGTTATGGCTTGATCACTTAACTGAAAACTTTAAAATTACCTATTCACCTAGCTCAACATCTAAGCTTGAGACAGATCAGAAAGAGACGTAAAGAACCCCCAGCTCTTCTATCCTTCATATTTTTGCATCTTGATGAAACATAAATGACACCAGATGAACGGCTAGGCAGAAAGCAAAGTAATAAACACCTGGGATGCAGGAATTAACTTTCGAGAAAACATTGCAAGTGGATACCTCAACTGAATGGTGGACTGGAAGTCAAACAAAATCTAAAAATACTTGAAGTAAATGATCTTAAAGAACAAATGAGATAAGTTAAAGCACCCTAATCTACTAAGGAAAAAAACAAACAAACAAACAAACAAACAAACAAACAAAAACAAACCCAACAAACAAGAACAACCATACTAATGTGTATAGTACCTCAAAACATCCATTGGATGAAACAAACAGGGAAAAATAACACTTGTTTTCACACTGCTTCTAGTGAATTATTGTGAGGTTCGTTATTTTCTAATGAATTACTGGCATGGAAAATGAATGGTAATCAGCCATCACCACACAGAGATCCATGAGGGGCAGCAGACTTCACTTCCTAACTAGTTCTAAGAAAACACTTGGTAAGTTTATGAGGAGAACATGGCATGGAATCATGCCTGTTAACTATGTACATAACCCAAAATAATTTGAATGCCTTTAGGAGTTCCACAAGCCTATTGATAAGGACTTACTGAGTCCCCTCTGCCTTTTGATGCTGCTTTGTCACAACTCAAGACATCTCATAGCTTTAGCCATGATAAAGGAATTTACATAATGCAGAAATGTAAACATCGAGAACAAGTTAGTATTTCTAATTTTTTTATACAAGTTCTCTTGAAATGTTGCTGATTAAAACAATAAACTCAACTGAACCAAAATAATAACAGATGTACTGTAAGTGTTCCCAGACCTAAACACCTTGGAAGGTCTGAGGTTGCATTTATTAAAACTGATTCCTATCTTAAGCAGTTTTGACACATATTCCTGGCCTTAGTGGTAAGCAAATCAGTAACTCCTTTGAAGCATTCCGAAGCAGGCAAACAAGTATCTGTCATATAGGGCTCTTTTGTCCTTATATTTTTGCATAAATTTCTCCAACTTAGTTAAATTCATGAGGATTTTTGAAGTGATGTTTCATGGAAATGACTTTTTAAAGCAACAACCTGTCTTCCTGGGCATGTGTGTGTATAAAATGAAAGACAGTACTTACATACTCAAAACTCAAATGAAATGACATAATGGGAAGTAAACTGCAGATGACATAGCATCAACTACCTATAAAAATATTTTCTAGTGACTAGATTTGAAGATATTTTCAACAGATATATATTTCCATACATCATCTTCATTTTCCTGATTATAACTAAACCAGTAAATGAGTAAACAATCTTTTCTAATTTAGTATATTGTTTTAATTTGGCATAGGCAGGCATATCCACTGCTGTAATATGACATGGTGAACATGATGAAAGCCATCTGCTTCCAAGGGTTATGGTTCACGATTTCACTGAAAATGTTGTTCAATGGTTCTAATTACAAATGCTGACATTCATGTGCCAGTGGCATTAAAGAGCATGAAAAGTCAGTCTCACTAGATCTGTCCAGAAACAGATTCATCATAATTTCCCAGATATTTGCACACAATCCCAAAATCACAGCTGGACATATCTTAGGCCACCCAAGACATTTCCACACCACCAGCTGGTATTTATATATTCCAAGGCATTGATTTTTAGCTGTGGCTTTACAGTTCTGTTAACCTACATGAAGCTTTAGAAAAAAAGAAAATTTTTGAGGGTAAATCCTAAGGACCAAAATAAATCAATACAGATGGAATAACTAAATATATGTAAGGCAATGATAACAATAAGGTGGTACTTTGTTTAATAAACGTATATACTATAAAAAGTTATAATTATAAAAAACATCAGAAAGAACAATAGGTAGATAATTAGAGAACTAGTAGGGTCTACTTATAATGATTTGGCATTCAGATCAGTAGGATGGTTCTTATCTCCTTCTCTGAAAAAATAGAACGGCAATCCACCAAAAATGTGCACTTTCTGTGACTATATAGACATATCCCTTTTAACCTTCTATCTTCCATCTTCCTTAATATTCCTATTTTCTTGTCCTGATTCTTCTTTCTTCTTGTCTTTGTTAGGCTGGGTTTCTTCTGCCTGGAATCTTTTGAGTTATAGAAGCAATAAGACAAATTTGATTGTGACCTTGACTTCCAAGAGCAGATATTGTCATAGAATAAACTCTCCTGGACAGTAGCAAGTTATCATCCCTCATTTTTCATCTTTGCAGGGCAATTCTCACTCTGTGAGAAGCTCAGAGCAAAGAAAAGCCACACTTTCTCCCACTGCTCTCTGTGTTAGCCTGAAATCCAGTTCTGTCTCTAGAGTCCTATTATAGCAATTTTGTGTATTAAATAGATGTGGTTTATTTTTTTGTTTGTTTCTTTGTTTGTTTGGTGTTGGTTTTGGGGTTTTTTTGTTTGTTTTGGGGGGGGTTTGTTTGTTTTGGTTTGGTTTTGGTTTTGGTTTGGTTTTGGTAATCCAAAGGTTTCTACTGAGAGGTTTCCAGCTTTTTAAAAGTCAAAGGTTGCTGGTGAGATGAAGCCAAATCTTAGTTTAAGCCTTTCTTTCAATTTGTATGGAAGAACGGTGATGGATAGTGAGCAGTAACATACCAAAATATACTGAAAGGCAGAACCCTAACTCACAACTAAATTTAAACAACTAGATTATGTAGAGAGGGTCTCACTTCAGATATGTTCACATCATTTACCTCTCTCCATCAGCAGAGGCAGGAAAACTGGGCTCTCATCTGAGCAGACCTGTCTCACTTAGGGCCTACAATTAGCCCCTTACTTACGGAGACTGGACCCCATCCAAAATCTCTTCAGTTAGTCAGAAACAGATAGCTCTAAATTAGCTGGAAGTATCACTGATAAATGTGAAGTAAAATACATCAGAGGATAAAAAGTGAAATTCATCTTTCAAGGCATTATAAAACCTATAATGGTCAATTCAGCAAAGAAATGTAGGTACCATTGCAGACAGCTCACTGAGAGCATGCTCATGGTCCCAAAAACTCTAACAGCATTCAGATTGTTAGCAGCGTAGAGAAGAGGATGGAAACAGCACAGAAAGCATCATAATGCCTTTACATATAAAAATGATAGAGCATACTTGAGAGAGACACTGTGTCCCAATAGAATGATACCACAGATTGGATGAGAGTTCACACCAAAATGAAAGAAATGGAAATGTGGTCTTATGAAGGCAAATTGGAACTACAGATGATTTTCCCCTCGTACAAGCATGAATGAGAGGCAAAATGAAAATATTTTACAGATTAATGTTATCATATAAAAACAGCAGAGAAAACAGATCAGGGGCTTCCACTCGGGCTCTGAAAGGAAAAACAACAAGGTATTCACTGAAATTAAAAGATGGGCAAGTCAAAACTGATAAAAGGAAATACCTTTTTATATTACGTGTAATTAAATTATGAAACTCATTGCCAAAGGAAGTTGTTGAGACCAAAAACTCAACTAGAGTCATCAAGAGATTGGATAATATATCGATATCATGAATATCCAGAGTTATCATAATTAAAGAAAATAAAACTTTTGGAAGAGATATTAAGCCTAGTGCTTCAGGGCTTAAGCTAATTTCTCACAATAAGTGAGTAGGATCAGTAGATCTTTGTAGAGCCAGATTATTCTGCCGCTGCCTCCTGCAGGGTTCTTCTGTCATTCTTTGTAGCATCTGGTACTGGTTATATCAGATAGAGTAACAGACAAAATGGTTCTCCAGTCTGACCTAAGCAACAATTCCTCTATACTTACACTTCTCTGTAATGAAGCTCTACCAAGAAGTGGGTGTGGGTATGTCAAACTTTTGTGTGAAAACACACGATGGGGCCACAATATGAACCTTAGTCACATGTGAAGGATACGTAAACACATGATTACATGCTTGCAGGGCTTGATTGCTTTCCAGACTTTAGTGTGAGGTTTTCCCAGCACCTCAGGATTTGTTATTCCACACAAAGGCGAAAAACACTCTTGAGAGACAGGTAAAGGAGTTATATTTAACAACAAGGCAATCCAGGTAATATATCATGTTTGTGGTTCCAAAATAACGAAGCCTAAGAAAAGAATAAATCAGTGTGCAGGACACTCTAAGAAATGTTTTTGGAAGGAGGCAATTAAAAAGATGTCTCTTTTCCTTATTTCTTCTCACCTTGGTTTAGTTTTGCTGAATCTGAACACAAAGTCTCATCCCCATGCTGGCATGGGGATCTTGAAGCCTGAGCACACATATAGACCAACCAAGTAATAAAAAACACATCGACTTCCTTCCCCAGACAGATATCCTGTCCACCCTATGCAGGTTAACCTTATATATTAGCAGCAGTGAACTCCACCAAACTGGGACTGGTAACAGGGGGATGCCACTACCATGGTTTGAGAAGACATCCAACTGTGAACTGTCAATCAGTGGGAAAATACATCTTTTGTGTTATTTGCATAGTACAAAAAAGGAAAAAAAAAAACTCTTGGAATTAATCCAGGCATAATTTTTACCTCTTTTTGAACCAAGAGTAATTGACCTAGTTTTACTCAAAACAATAGCTGACCATGACAAATACAAGAGGTCTTTTAAAGCTGACTTTTAATCTCACCCACCCACCAAAGCACTTTCTTTCTTTAGAAAGCTAAATTGCCTCAGTATAAAGAATTCATATTAGCTTTAGTTCTAGAAATCTGGTACTACATTTTTTTCCCATGAGGAATAATTCCTTGATCTGCTATCTTTGGCACTTTTTTAATCCTTACAATCATTCATTATCTGTTTTGTTTGGTTGAGCTTTGAGCTACATTTGGAGATATTATTGGTAAGTACTTGAAAATGTACAGTAGCCTAGGTAACCCCTTCTTGTGTGTTAACCTTCACACACAGGGTTAGTTTAAGCTACCTCTGTCAGTGTGGACAGAATTTAATGAAATTCATAACTAGAATTTTACTTCATTTGACCATCTTTGAAAGTAATTTCTTTAAGAAGTAGCAACTGCACATATAAACTGAAAGCATTATAAAGACATTTATCCTTTTAGCTGTTATTTTTGCCCTTGTCAGGGTGAATTTAAATACATCATTCTTCCACCAGCTCAGGCTTTAATCTTCAAGTGTAATTTTTTTCATCATTTCATTTTGAAAGCCTTCTGAGAATGACAGCTAGTTAGAAAATTTCTTCTACCTCCTTGTAAAATATGGATTTTAAAAAAAATTAATCAAAAATGTCAGGCTTCCTACAGTAGTGCTGTAACTAAAATTTATTTCAAACTCCTATTTGCTTAGTTTTAACTTTCGATGTATTATTTAAGCTTATGTAAAAAACAATTCAGATTTCTATCACTCCCTGATCTACCTAGCTTTCCCTTTTTCTCTTCTTGTTTTAACTCTATGCACCGCTATACACCCTACTGAAACAAGAGCAGAGGAGGTAAATACTGTGTGAAAATGGTGGAAGGGAATGAATTCTGCACTTATTTATTCCTCCCAAATGGAGAAATTCAAAATAATATGAATGAGAAAATTATGTTTGAGGTGATTAATAATAGCAATAGTAATAGCAACACAATTCTACAGCTGAATAAATATATGAATATGTAGTTGTGCAAGTACTTTTAATTTTGAATACAAATTAATTTATACAGACTTCTCTGCAAGCCCCAAGCCTGCTTCCTCTTACCCAAAAATGCAGAATTTTATCCTGGAGTGATTTTTTTTAATAAGTGACTCATAATCCAGTGAATATAGGGGTATTTTTTATGAAGGAATGCTGACACAGTACCATCTATTCTAGCTCAGACCGTGCTCCTCAGTTTCTTGCGCATAAAACTCATTTAAATGCAGTGATGACAAGAACTTGTGTTTTCACAAGCCATATGAAGTTCAGTTCAAACAAATACCTGTTATCAGGCTATTCAAGAAAAGGAATGTGGGAGGGGGGTTGTTTTAATGTTTTGCTTAGTTTTGAAGTGGTTGAATGGTTCATCAACCCACTGAGTAGTTTCCTTAATCATTTTCTTTTTAATTAATAGACTTGTGAACAACCACAACTGCCTTGTGGAAACACTAAACAGATGACTAACTCGCAGTGAGCAATCTACTCAATACAATCTGCCTTAATTTGAGCCATACATGCTGAAAAATAAAGCCATGGCAACTATGCAGGTTATTGTATAGTTTTGTGTCTGCTTTAAGTTAAAACAAGTCCCTGGTGAGCAGAAAGCAACAATCACAAAACTGAGAGGAACATTTTAGATTTACTGCCACCTGTTAGCATGATTTCGAACTGTGTAAGGGACATGCATTACGAGCCAGGTTCGTGTCACAGTGTTGGTGCTGGTGGCAACAATGGCTGCAGAAAGGAATGGTCAAGTGTCAGCTCTGTGTACTAGAGCAGACATTAGTGTGTGATTACAGGAAAGATACCACACATTATCACTGTGCTTCTTCTGTCCTGCTTCTGGATAGGAACCATCTTCTGGGGGTTCATTAGAAACCAGCCTCGAGGCAAGCCAGCTCTGTAAACTACAGCTGTCTAATTGGTTTTGCTTGTGTGCACTGTCTTTGCTTTTATAATGGGCAAAAGCAACACAGCCTTTCTAATTAGATTGTTAAACATAATAGCTGAATGGCACAGCAGTAAAGAATTTGCCCTACTCTTTGTAATTCCAGAATAAGGCACAGCAAAGATCCAGGATTTTTCCAGCCCATTTCCCCCATCATCATATCTAATGATAATGAGACTGGGTGTTTTTTGCCTTAAAATAATGCAAACGATTATAGACCTTGCTAAAATTCAAAATAAATGTCAAAACAGAATTCCAGGAGCAAACACGTCTCTCTATTCTGTTGTCTCTGCTTTCATTTGCTTCAGATGCTGGGGCTATGCACTAATTGGCATCTTTGTTGGCAGTGGATACAGGGGGGAAAAAACGTGTACAGGCTTAGAAGATGAACTCTCCTCTCTGCCTGGAGGTGGTCCCCCTTAACCAAGGCTGAAATGCACTGGTACAGTGGGGAAAGCTCAAAAATTACCATTTGCTGCACCTGTTTTGTATATTAAGAAAGGAATTTGGTCTGTCAGTTTAGCACCTTTCATAGGCTCTAAATTGATCCTGAAGGAATAAGAAAGCTCCACAAAGCCAGTTTTCTTCTCAGTGCCTTAGATCCAAAGTTCTTGATTCTTTTATAGGTCCTTGCTGGTTTTCACATAAGGACCTTGTCAGCATGTTGAGCATATGCTAAAGGATGCAGAGAGACCTCTTTTTCCATTTGCTTTCTATAGAGTTATTCAACACATATCCTCACAGACATGATGTGGATATTTGGAAGGATTCCTAATACAGTTGCATCTTTTCCCTTTTCTAACAATCACACTCTTTTTCCTTTCACGGATCTATCCTAGTGCAAAGAGCCCCCATTGGATCCACAGGATGAACAGAGTAGTGGGCAAATAAACAGGTATCAAATTACTGTGCTTTGCATTGACTTTAAGATTTAGGCCACTCTTGACAACATGCCAGTGAATATGCTAGCATATTTCACCACAGTTTGCAATTTTTTTTATTTACAATTACAATAATTCAGTGACTCTTTGTCAGATACCCTTTCTAATTCCCTAGTTAGAAAATGCAGAATAGGATGATTTGATAGAATAAACAAACATGAACTTCCCCATAAATTCTGGATTTGAAAATGTAAATTCTTCAGTACTCATGCAAAATAGTCATTTTTCTGGATTAGGACAGAAACTGATGTTTGAGATGTATGAAAGATGTCATGGGAAACAGCAAACTATTCAGTGTGCAACTGCAGTAAGTGATAGCAAGAGGAACCAGCTGCACAACTTCCATGTGGGTGTCTCAAAGGAAACAGAAAATTAATAACAAAAGATAAGTGCACTGCACCAGACATTTAGCATGTATTTCTCTCTACTGCCTTAAGCCTTCTGAGTCAAAATGAATTAGATTTCTAAACAGTGGCACTTGCTTATCTCTCAGGGTTGCACCTCGTTCTGCAGAACATCAGAACTAGAAGTCTGAAACAAATTGGTTGAACATCTTGCACACTCCCTTGCTATTATGTCATGGTCACACAGCCCTGTATTACTAGAAACACTCACAGCAAATAAAAATAATCTTGTTTTTAAAATTGGACACTTTTTCATCTTCTTTTATCTATAAAACATGAGTCTATATCATACAACTCTTTTAGTTCTTGAGAAATTGCAATGTTTAGGTAATAAGTGTAAATAGCAAGTACCAAAAATACTTTATAACATTAGAGGATCCCAAAAAGCCAGTTCTTTTCTATAAGATATTATCTCTGAATATGAATATGATAATCAGGTAATTTTAAGAAATTTATATTCATTCCTTATCTACCTTTCACCTGGCTCATGCAATTATGTTATAAACATAATTTTAATAGGTAGATACAAGTCTGTCACAATTGTATTCCCTATCCAAGATCTTACCAGAATGGTAACACCTGATACCAAAAATTAAGTTTCTAAGACCTCCATTAAAGCCTTTATTCATAAAGTGGGTCTGAAGAGGCCTTAGGGAGTCATTTGGTGGGTTTTATTGTTACATGAAGTTGCTCAGGACTTTTTTATGTCATATTTTGATTATCTCCAGGGATGGAGTTTTCATTTCTCCAGGCAATTTGCAACATTGTTAGACAATACTCATGGTGAAATATATTTCCTGATACCCAATAAAGATTTTCTGGTTTTGCAATTTGTCTATTTTTCTTCTCATTCTTTTGCTGTACATCCCAAAGAGAAGATGCCAATGAGATTTGGCTTTGCCTTCTGTCTTTCAGACTGAGCAAATCAAGGTTTCTCAGATGTTCCTTGTACATCAAGCACTTAGCAGCTGATCATCTCAGTAAGCCTAGGTGATAGAGTGGACTCAGGTATCTTCAGGTTAGTCATGTCTTGAGGACTCCTAAACTAGACACAGACCTTTAGATGCAGTGTCAGAAGTGTGGAACAAAGAATATTTTATTGCCTCCATTTGGAGACTCTGCTCTCAATAATTCAAATCACCCACCAGAATTCTGTTATCTCTTCAAAGCTGTCTTCTCCCCAGCCTGTACTGTTACATGGGCCTGCTCTATACCACATAGGAAGAATTTATATCTGCCTTTATTGAACTTCCTGAGCTTTCTGTAAGCCCACTTCTCCAGTGTACTGAGGTATTAAGTATGTTTCTTATTCTTGTCACAGCTTGTAAGAGAGAAACTTGCCTTCCCACTAGTGGTTGTCATGGCATCTGAGGAAAACCTTCTATTAAAAATAAGTGAAGAGTTTCTCTTTAGCACCAGTCAGTAACTTTCAAGGAAGTTCAATAAGACCTTTGTCCAGGGGAAACCCACCAATCTGAAGCACAAACCCATATGAAAGAATGAGGTAGGAACCTGGAGGAACTGTGTCACCTATACGATGTGATTGGTCTGTATGGCCTGGGAAAAATGTGTCTCTGCCATCAGAGCCAATGAACAAGGAAAATGGGAACTCTTCCCAAAGTGTCCAAACTTTAGTGAGTTACACCCTGGAAGCTGTAAAAGTATGCATGAGCTATCAGACACTACAAGACAGGAGTAGAAGAGCTGGTGCCCCCTTTCACCTGTTTGCATAGATATTCATCAAACTGAAGAAAAGTGTGTTTGAAACCATAGATTGCTACTGAATTCTTGCTGATTGCCAATGACTATATAAAAAATTTAGCTGTTAGACCTTTTTTTACTACAGAGTATAAAGCAGTCAGACCAGAATATTTCCTGTGGAAAATGAAGATGGTATAAAAAATTAATAAACAAATGCATTCTGCTCATTTACATTAATCACAAAATTTTAGTGAAAAGTGAAAGAGGAAGAGAAAGAGAACTGACTGTTGGCCAGGACCTTGCAGTATCACACTTTTACATTAGAAAGTACCAGTTCTCAAAATGCAATAATTTAGTGGCACGTTATCTGTTTTAACCAGACTCTGTGAAGAGATGTTCTGTACTTAATGAGTCGGGTGACAGGTGACCCAGCAATGTAGTGAGCAAATACTTTTCCATAAGATACTACTCAACTTTGATTCAGGCCCTTTCTTCTTGATCCAATGATATGAAGTGGAACAGGCCCAAAAGCAGACACAAACCTATTTGTTAGGGCACTCACCTACATTAAGTAGCCTTGATTCCTTACTGTGATTCAAGCCAGACAAGAGCTTGGCTTTTCCCCAAATACTCTTCAGCAAATGCTTTAGGCAGAAACCTACTGTTCTGAGTAAGATTCTCACAAATTCCAGAATTTCAAAGAGTGTTTCTACTTTACTTGTAAGTAAAATGCAACCATTGTTCTCTGGCCAGACACAGACACAGATTCTGCCAAATTTATAGAAGACAACAAGGCTGGAATTCATCTCATTTAACCCCAAGCATGCTCTTATCCATGGAAAGAATATTTTCTGGGGTGTGATACATCTGGTCTTTCTTAGATACCTTAGGTGAGACTTCTCTTCCCAGGTGTTCTTATATCCAAACTGGTCTCCCAAGCCAGCCGACCAAAAATGAAACAACCCTGCAGTAGGATTTGCTTTATTCTAAGGTAGAAGTCTAAAATTTCTTTCCATTGACTAGAAGCGAAACAAAGAAGGACAACTCAGGGGAAAGCATCTTTGTCGTGGACTGCTGACATTGTATGTAATGAATTCCTTAATAAGAAGAAAATGTGCCCATTTGTATTTTAAGTTATGACTCATATCCAGGTTTAACAAAGATAGGGTGAAAACAGGGATTTAAGAGAGGTATGAGTGTGTTCTCTTGCATATGTTATTGGCTTTAGCAGGCTTTGGAGGAAAACTTATACTGTGTTCTTTCTTAGGCTATATGCCGAAACATGTTTCTGTTTTGTCGAAGATTAAATAATTAGTAGAACGTGGTCAAGATCAAAAGGCTGTTCTATGTCATAGCTAATTTGAGAGTTACCACAAGTATGATAACTAGTGATTCCTGCTGGTCTGATACCTGCTGTAGTTAACCATGTGGATTCAGGGTGAAATGTAATACACTCACACTGTGTTTTAGTTCAAGTTGTCATAAGGTGTTAATTGAAGAACTGAATATATTTGTACCACTTCTCATGTCTCAGTTACTATTAATGTAAAAATGAAAAATGGGCTTCTATTCTAAGCAAGAATATTTAAACACCTGGCCAGTGACCTCTCAGACACCAGTTTCAAAAAACATGTATGCAATAAAAAGCTTTACTCTAATGCTATGCACAGCTTTATCACAAAATAGTCTCACAATACTGTTACTGCATCTTGGGGGAAGGGCTTGATTATTTTCCTTTTTTTTTCTGTCTTTTTCTCTTCTTTGCATTTTCTTTTTCCTCTCTTTTTCTCTTCTTTGTATTTCTTTCTTTCTTTCTTTCTTTCTTTCTTTCTTTCTTTCTTTCTTTCTTTCTTTCTTTTTCTTTCTTTCTTTCTTTCTTTCTTTCTTTCTTTCTTTCTTTCTTTCTTTCTTTCTTTCTTTCTTTCTTTCTTTCTTTCTTTCTTTCTTTCTTTCTTTCTTTCTTTCTTTCTTTCTTTCTTTCTCCTCTGTCTCTCATATTTGGCATATGGAGGATGTCCATCTTTGTATTGTGTAAGAATCAGTGCCTTTTGTTATGGAGCAAACACAGAAAATGACTGATTTAAAGAAGAACCATTTCATTCAGCATTATTCATAGATGTGAAAAGGAGCAAGCAAGAACATTCTATTACTCTGATGCAAAAATATTCATCATTCTGTGCCAGTGACTCATGTATCAATGCTTTGATATGCATAAGATGAAACATTCACCCCCAAATTAGTCTTTGTATCTTGCTGTGATCTATCTACCTTTCATCTTAACTACTAACTTTATTTGTATGGAATATTATTCCTACACACTTCCCTGTAAATACATTTAGATACACATGCTATGAAATATAGTCTCTGACTACTAAAATACCTCTGATTTGGATGTTTTAATTTCAGAGAGAGAACTGCCACAGCCTGATGGCCAGAAGTAAGAACTGTTAATTTCTACAGCTTTAGTTAATCATCTTTGTATGCTGACTGTTTTGATGCACTTCTACCAACTAATATAGGATGATTGGAACAGCAGAACTCCTAAGTTCCACAACTAGGTGCATCAAACTACAAATGACTTTGAAATACTCAAGGTGAGAACATTACATTTAATTTTCTGGAAGCTGTCTCATCTCTTTGGGTAAAATTAAATTCTATCAGAGAAGTAACAGGCCCTCACATCACCTAGAAACCATTGTTTACAGTTTTTCATTCCTCTTCTTCCTCCCATTTCAAAGCTGTAAGTCTCTTCTTTCTTCTATGTTAATATTTAAAAAAATCCATCTCTTTTTTTTTCTTACTAGAAAGATCTTATAACTGCCTTAAGCCTCTTTTTGCTTCCATATTCCTCCTAGATACTGTACTTTCTATTATATTATCTGGATGCTAACCTCAAGAGCTTCTAATAGACTCTCTTTTTAAATTTTTTCCAGCAATGATTTCAGCTAAAATTCTCTTTAGGAATTTTTCATTAAATATTTTTTGGCCTTCAACAGATAGAACAAATCTTAAACTTTTCACCATAACGTCCCCGTAGTGACTGAATGTAGCAGAGTAAAGACTCCATGATGCAAGACATTATCTTTCATTAGCTGAACCAGGGAAAATATCAGATTCACTTTGAATTTTGAAGTACACTAAAGGTGAAATAAGGCAACCTGGTTAAATGTGTCATTCTGCAGAGAAATTCAAAATACCTTACATTTGTTAATAATTTGCTATGCTGTTCAAATTTGATCAGTTGCGAGGGCATGCAGACTAAAGCAGAAAGCAATTTGAAGGCCAAGAATTAATTTCTGGTCAAAATAAGAAAAGAATCTACTTACCAACTACCAAAACTTAGTGTTTAGGGCTGAAGAGCTTGTTCAAGTCCCAGATTGACTTTTTCTCTCTCTGATTTACCAGGAAAAAGATCAAAGACCTTATTTCTGTTTGACTCTGGGAACGAGCCATTTGGGAACTTCAGTAAAGAAGAAAAATCTTGCACATCTCAGAGTGGGAATGCTTTTAAACCCTTACATCTCTTTTGCTATTTTTTCATTTGCTTTTTAAAACTATACATGCATATTTATTTTGCAAACTATGCCCTATTTTTGATATAAGTAAGACATTTAACTTTTAGTACCTGTAATGACAGCTACATTTGTTTGGCCTTCCCAGATGAGCTCCAGTCACCTTCCTGTTTTCTCTGGTGTAAATACAATGGGTATTCAGAGCTTTTGGGTTTAACTTTTACCGAGATGCCCTTGAGTTGTCTTTCTACCATTCATGACTTGCTTTTAACTAAGGTCCAAAGTGCATTGGTCATTACACTGTGGAATTTTGTTTGCTTGCATATCTGATTATATTTTTTAAAGACATGTATCACAGAATGTCCAAAGAAAGCTCCTCCAGAGATCCCTTTTTTAATCTTTCATGTGTCTAGATTCATATCTCATTTTTAGTGACATCATTCCAGTGGAGACAATAAAAGTAAAATTAAATCAGCTCTCAGTGAAGAGGACAAAGTATCACCAGAGATACTGCTGTAAAGGGCATCTGAACCATAATTAGTCCTGAAGACCAGGCTTGAAGGTGCTGTCCCAGATAACAGAGTAAGAAAACTACGCATATGTCATAGCTTTCTGCAGAAAGATTAACATTCCAAATTCCTATCAATTTGAAAAATCATGAGTTTCATTTTGAAGTAATAGGAGACATTTATATTATTAGAGTTATCTCAATTCTCTCATTCTAAGGATGTGAGATTTCTGTGAGGGGAAAAATTAACATGGCAACTGTTCTAGAGTACATGTAGTGGCTTATATGTGTGACAATTTACACAGATATTCCTTCTCCAGTTTTGTAACTGTAACTCAGATTTATGAACTTTAACATATAGTCATGGTCTTTATTGCATCGAGAAATCTTTTTGTGGGTTTTGACTTAGACATGAATGGATCATGGTCAAAGGTGAATGATGGTCAAAAGCAATTTTGAGTCTGTTCTCAGTTCTTTAATACCTGCTTCACCTGTTTGCCCCCACAGAGATTCACAGTACAAAGTACAGACCATGGAAGTTCGTGAAAGGTCTGAGGGAATGGGCTTATTGTGTCCTGAAATTTCCAGCACAGCAGTGTGGGGCAGAGAGAGAAGCAGGGAATGGCTGTGGTGTCCTCAACAGGAAAACTGCCCAGGATGTACAACAAAGTCCTCCCAGGCACTCAGCAGGAGGACCAAGCCAGAGCATGGACACTGCTCCTCACAGGAGTTCTAGGGACAGGTGAGGATGCTGTATGCCTACTGAAGAGAAGCCTCTCTCTGTGTGACCCTGTCAGTACGGAGAACTTAAGGGGTAGAGGATGTAAAGGATTGTGCTTGTAGTCACACCTGCCCTGCACGAGAATGCAGGAACAGGCAACAGGACTGGTAGGACACCCAATAGGTGGGAAAAGCCCTCAGGGTGTGAACCTGAGGAACAAGTAATTTCCAATGGAGACAAGGGACACTGCCCCCAGTAAATGGTTTTAGAGAAGGCTCAGAGTGGCCTAGGACTCCACAGCGGCCCCTTAGGGCTCAGTCCCTGTCCCATCAATGCTACAGCAGGGCAGGCTCAGGTCCACACAGCTCCACCCTGCCCTGCCTAACCATGGGCCTCTCTGAGCCAAACCCCAGGATAGATGGCCCAAGCTGTCCTTGACCGGCCCCTGGGAGGTGTCTGGATACCTGAGGCTGGTCAGATGTCCTGCTGCCCTTGTCTCCTGCCATGGGAAGGTCTGCAGCCTCTGGAACCACGACCACCCACCTTTGCAGCACACTGTCCATCTCCCAGGCTTCACCCCTTCTCCTCCAGAGCCTTTCTGCATGCCTTGAAGAGTTCCAGTACAATGTTTGCTAGGCAGTGGAGAGCAGGAATGGAATATCCTCTGCCTCCAGCTCTGGCTGTCCTTAAACTTTGGCAGTCTCACGTCCCCTACAGCAGGCAGGTGATCAGGAGTTTGAGAAGAGGAAACCTCAGGACCAGAAGGAAACCAATGTTTCACACCTTGAATTCTGTACCTGAGATCTCCTTTGCATGTAGACAATGAGAGAGGCAAGGCGAGAGGCTACGGAAAGGCTGAAGCAGCAAACTACCTTCCCAGGCAAGGAGGGGAACAGGGGCAGATGGTCTCAGTGCTGACCTGTAGCACATCCTCTGACCTGCTCCTTAGAATTGGCAGGTCCAGACCAGGGCTTAGCTTGGAGCAGAGAGAGCAGCCCAGCACTCTGTGGTGGTTTCTCATCACCATTGTTATTTTAGAGAAAAATGTATAAACATGTATGCATAGGCTTCACTGTGAAGTATCATTTAGCAATCTGTTTGCATACAAGATTTCTTCCTCATACATAAGATATTAAGTATGATTGTTTAAGGAAGCTAATTGGAGTTGCTAAACATTTCTGCCATATGCTTTGGGGGAGAGTTCTTTTCCCTAGGCCTATAATCACATATCAGAATTTACAGCACATATTACTTATAGTCTTGGCAAATAGGACTATGGGGAAGAAATTACAGTGCAATAAAGTGTTTCTGTTTTCTCTCTTGTTTTAGTGATAGCATTGATGTAAATTACACAGGAAATATGATTAATATAAACATTTGTGTCATTCAAAATGCTACTTAAACACTCTCAGGACACTTTTGGGAATGTGTTTCCCCAAGGATTTTATTTTGCTGGCTACATATGAGTACACATTTGTAACAGAAGTGTTTCTGTGTGGTAGTGGAAAGCCAATGGGGATGTGTTCTACTGCATTAGGTTGGCACCTATTATAGCAAAAGCTTGCTAAGGAAACTTAGTGTCTTATAATTGAAACAAAACACTTGGTTTTATTTCACCAACTTCCATAATGCCTATTTATGGGGAAATAGGGCCAATATTTGAGTGGAGAAATTGTTTCTATTGCAAAATGTTTTGAAAAATATTAGAAATTAAAATAACATCTTTAATTTCTCTCTAGACTCTCTCTTACTTTTTAACATATACTTAAGTATTCTCTAAATAAAAAAATACTTTATCCATTGCCTCACATTAGAAGCTCCAGCTCATCATCACACTTTTGTGTATTTGTTTACATGCTTATTAGCTTTACTACCTATCTCACACCTCAGCAACATGTGGTTTCTCTGATTCCTTCAGATCACTACTTATCCAAGCTTAGAACTTGGGTTTTGAACAACACTTCTTTTCCCAAAACACAGATACATGTCTTTCCATATTACCCTCAGTTATAGTAACATCCATCAAAGCTAAATCAGAAGGCTATGCTGTTGCTGCAGCTTACACTGCTGTTCCAGGCTGCACAGGTTACTGGCTACAGGGACATGGTATCACAGCCCAACAAACAACAACTGCTGGAGTGTTTAGAATTACATCAACGCCATGGAGAAATGTTTGCAAAACTCTTTGAAGATGAAAATTCATATGCACAGGATAAATGCATGCAAAATTCTAACAAAATTGAACACAGATTCCTTCTTCATACCTTTTCTTTGCTGCCAAATACTTTATCAAAATCCCCAAACCTTGTTTAGGAACGTAAGTCTAAATGTGCCTGTTTTGCAAAGACAGATGAATGTAAACCAGCAAAATTATGGAGGTGGTCATTTCAGTTTACTGAGCTTGGTTCAAATGACAGAGAGTAGGTTCATACAGCTACATGTCTATGGGCATGTCATATTAGTCTCAGTTTGTGCATATTTGATTCCCACAGAATACCACGATGTGTGTCTGGGGATTTTCATGGCACATAAAATGCAAGCAACTCTTTGGAGATCACATGTTATGCTTTCTGTAGTTAATGTTACATAAGTATATAGCTGGACTGGGCAAAGAACCCCGTCTCTAAACTTTGCAAACCTCCAAAATGCAACTTAGTGTCCTTGTGTACTGGCAGACATGCAGTATGGCCACCCAGGCACTAAGGACTGAAGTACAGTGAGGAGCTACAAATACAGGCTCCAGCTGGAGAACCAGATAAGCTTCCATAACAGAAGAAGTAACTGTTCTGAGAGCAGTTGAAGTGCTGAAGTCTAGAGACAGCAGTTATCAACAGATGCCCAAAAAAGCAGACTAACATTCTTGTGTCCCATGAAGTTTAGATGATCTTCCAGCCTCCATCCTTTGTGTATGTGTGTGTGTGCGCGCACACAGATTCCATTTGTTAATTTAACGATTGAGGGGGAAGGTGGCTGAAATTATATTTTATTATCCTCTCCTCTATTAAAAAAAAAAAAAAAAAACAGAGAGAGAAAAGTGAAAATAAGAAGTCTGTGTTGCTGTGGCCAATATTTACTGACCCCTGACATGTGACCTTCCTGATATAAAATACAGGTTCTTAACTGGCCCTGCATATGATTGTGTTATTGTAGAACCAACCCAATGTGAGCACAGTAATAAATTAGAATTTCTCCAGTTGCCATTTTCATAATTAGATAAGCAAGGCTCAGTATCAACAGAGCACAAAACCATAACAGTTTCCCTCTCTGTACAATACAAAATACAAAACACAAAATCTTTCTTTATTTCTCACACTGGAAAATGTTTATTAAATTTAATCTTCCCTCATATGGGGCAGCCTCCATCTCAAGCTGGGAATGTATGATTTACAAAGAGTGATGAGCCTTCAGGAATGTTACAGCACAGTGTGAAAGGAAAACCTTTGGTCTTTCTAACTTGTAATATTCTCTTCTACTTAAATCTTTGCCTACTTCAGTTACTCATCAGACTGCAGTACTTGTCTAGTCCCACATTCAGTCATCAGAAATGCAAATGTTTAGTCTAATCTAATTGTATTGGATGGGGAAAGTTTGGCATTTCCAGAGGATAACCTTTTCTGCCTACTGAAACAATGTCCTTTAAGTGCAATGAACATTTAAGGTACTTGCAAAGGTCCCCGATTAAGGATCTTGCAAAGATCTTGATAATCTTTGTCCATGAGTTATAGGAGAGATTTAGAGAACTAGCAATGCCTAACATCAGGTGAGTAGTAGATTATCTTTCCAAACTTGTGCTCAGGTTGTCAGTAAACTTCCATACTTTCCAAGTTTACCCAAGCCAAGTAATTCCTCAGACAATACTTATTTTGCTTATTCCATTCCACATCTGAGTTATTCACTGTGTTGCACTTTATAAACATTTACAGTTGATACCTTCTGAAGGGAACAAATAACGGTTTGCCTGCTATGAATGTGAGCTTGTCTGCCAACTCCAATACCAGCTGTACAGAGAAAAAATTTCTTCACTTTCCCCTTCAGGATATTGACTGGAAATATGCTCTACTGTTTTTCTGCTGAAAAGTAGTATTTAGTGCATAAACAATCCACTTTGCAGAGGAACCTGAAGCTTAAAAGATGTTGCTTTAGGAATAACATTTATAGAAAACTGCACAATAACTGTAGCTATTTTTTTCCTCTAAATTTGTGTTGTCAATTAAAAAAAGTCCTTTCAACATTTTTTTCTGTTAGAAATAATTTTGTCAGGTAAAAAACAAAAACAAAAACAAACAAACNAAAAAAAAAAAAACAAAAAAAAAAAAAACCAAAAAAAAAAAAAAAAAAAAAAAAAAAAAACAGACATAGAAAACTACAAAAATAAAATACCTAAATGAAGAAACTCATGGAATTATAAAGTGGTTAAAAGTATTTTGATTTCAGGTTCAGTATTGGTAGAGAAGAAAATCTGTGTCAAAATCTCTTACAAAAAAAATTTTCAAGATCCTTTGAAATGCTTTGAAAACTGACAAAAAAATGTGAAGCAGATTTGTGCACTTAGGATGACTAATGTTTTTTGGATTGAAGCATCTGGTTTTTACTCAGTATCACAGCATTGCCATCTGGAATTATTATTTCATTGAATTCCTTCACAGTTTTGACAAATGTAAGAGCAGGTTCCCAAGCCAGAAAGCACCAGTGTGCCTCTGCAGCCCATTGGGACAAGCCTCAGGGAACACTCTTATCCCTCAGGGTATCTTTCAGTGTGGCCTAGTTAATACTGAGGAAGAGATAAGCATCCTTGTGCCTCTAGTAAAATTAGACTGTAGCCTGAGAACTGGCTGTTACCACACAGCACCCAACACTTTGGATTTTAATAAGGCACGGTGGGAGACTTCCTTTTCCACCAGTAGGCAAAGCTGAATTTCAAATCTCCACAAAATGGAATAAAGACATATTCAGCCTGTGTATTGCTTATTATAACTCAGTGTACAATTTGTATCTATACCTTTATATTCATCATGCCAGAGATGATAGTGAGGACCACTGCTAAGATCAAACTCAGACTCCTCTGAGTTAAATGGTTAATTCTTGCAGCATAAAGGGATCTTCAATCCAAGTCTCCTGAAAGCTGTCTTGTAGCAAGGAGAGCACTTAGGAGCTACCACTATCATTACAAGCAGAACAGTTGTAAAGGCCTTCCTAAGTCAGTGGAAGGAACCTCTTTGATTGTTCCACTTCAGTCAGGCATTGTTTGCACCTGCAGAGCCAGACATCTTCCCTTGCATCCCATGAAGAAATATTTTCTTGTGATATTCTAAGTGGGATCCCTCTACTAAGGTCACAAAAGGAGTTTTAATACTGTACTTCTTGTAAGACAATTGAGATAAACAACATACAACAAGGATAGTATCAGTTATACTCTGTTTCAGTCTACATGAAGCCACCACTTTCAAAGTGTCACTGACCTGCTTTCAATTATTTCTGAGCCCTTGTACTGAGATGGGAATAGTGTGGCAAAGCAGCACAGGTCAACATACAGAGCTACACATAAAGGGAAGGCAGCACTAGTGGAGATACCACCTTTTTCAAGACCAAAGACATGAGAAAAACCTTTCTGTCATCTTGATTTTTTAATGGATCCCAGAACCTCAATGCTTTTATGGCCATGGACTTGGCCTGGGAATTGAACAAGTGGGTATGCTAGTCCTGCAGAACAAGAGCACCTATTCCAGCTTTCAAACACTGCCAGCACAAGTTTTGCTCCATAGTGCAACAGCTAGTGCTTCCTGTACTCTAGCTAACTCATTAGAAGCAGACTGTGGCAGCCTTACAGTGCCCTTGATGAAATGCTGCATGCACACCACAGCTACCATCCTTGCACTCGTTGACAATGCTGACATCAGCCTCTTGCTTGGAGATGGATGCTTACACTACTCCTAAAACACAGCGTGAAGATTCTGGCATCTATTGTTGAGAGATACCAGTAGCTGTGTTTTCTTTGATGCTGAACTGTCCCAGCAATGAAGTTACTTAACAATTTGCTTTACAACTGTGTTTTAACTAAATACACTTTTTTTTTCCTTTTCCCGAGAACAAGGCAGCATTCTAAAAAAAAAAAAGAAGGAAAAAAAAAAAACCTTGAAAATTGAAACTAAATTTCACAGAAATCTTCAAATAAGATCATCTTCTCTTTGTGCTGTGAGTTTAAAACTAGCAAATTATATGCTCACTACCTGACCTCTCCGGAAAATAAGCTACCAGGAAGTAAAAGCTACTTATGAGCCTCAAAGTCCCTCTTGGGGAGTTTGGACAGAACAAGGCCTTCAGGGCTTGGCTTTGGAACCTAGGCACCTCCAGTAAGGAGGAGTAAGTAAACCACCAGAGAAATGCATGTGAGTTTAATGCAAATACCTATATTCAGTCTCCCATGTTTGAACATTTATTCTAATATGAAAGACCTTCCTTAAGCAGAAAGTGACTACCTGGTGTGTTTTGGATCCTAACCCAAGGGAATACACCTCCTCCCATGACACAGTGAAATCAGATCCTTGCTGTTAATGGCTCCCTGCTCAAAGATTAAGAGCCTCTTGCAGAGTCTCCTGTTGCTCTGCCGGGGGAATCTGGGACTTGCACTTAAAAGCACACGATTTCTGTTCCAGGATCAGGATCCTTTTTCAGCTGGCTGCTGCACAGATATAGTCACATTTGCTTTGTAACCAAAGTGTGCTGGAAAACTTCCCCAGTTTGATTATCCCTTCCAGAGCATGTGTTTTTGTTTTTTGGGATTTTTTTTTATACTAAGTTATCTTGTTTAATCAGGACTAAGTAAACATATTACACACTAATAATAAAATGACTAGAAGTTCTCTACTTAATCTCTCTGATTTTCTTTAAAGGACTCAAATAAAGACCAGCGGGATCTCTAGTCTTATGAACAACACAGTTGCATCACCAGCAGCCTCTGTATTATCTGTTTACAGATTAGGCAGATGTTGTTAGAGGGTGGTGGCATTAACTGTTACTGTATCAGTAGACAATGCAATTGCATTAGGCAGGCAGAACTTTGCTGTCACTTTTGGTTGCAATTGCATAGAGGAAACTCCAGAGATTATTTTTAATACCAGAATACATGGTTATGGTCTAGTTTGGACCAGTAGATCACAGAATTGTCACTGGAGATGCCACTGGAGCCTTTGCTGAAGCCTCCAATCATGAAGAAGTACCCCAGCTGCAATAGTTTTTGCCACTGCACTTCCTTCATCAGGGTCAGGCAATCCCACCTAACTGAGTATGGTGAGAGAAAACAGAAGCAATGAGTTGTCTGCTCCCCACTCCTCGGCCATGGTGTCCCTCCAGCTAAAACTTGTCCTCCACTCTCACAATATGCATGGTTCCAGGGGGATCGTCAGTGCAGACAGATAAGTATGCAACTGGCAGTGCAGGGAGTCAACTACTAGCCCACCAAGAAAGGCACCTTGAGATGGGGTCTGCCTGCCATCTCAGCTGCTGCATGGCTGCTGCATCACCTTCCCTGCCCCCTCCGCAGGCTGTGTCCTGGAAAGTGCCGAAGCTGATTATCATCATGCCTCCCACATAAGAGGGATGTGCTGGAAGAAGCATTACTCCAGCGAGCCTCCCACAGCTTTTTGCTTGAAGTTTAAAGCCTGATCTAACCCTTAATAAACACAATAAAAGTGCTAGGGAATGAATTTTAATTGGCCAAGACTGTAAATACTTTGAAGATGCTGTGTCATTATTGATTAACTTTCAGCACACCTGAGCCAGCCAGAGGGCAGTGATGTTAGTTTTGAACCCAGGATACTACTGTTACTGTGTCCTAGCACCGCACTGTTTAACTGCATCATCTCTTTTCTTTTAATAGATTTGTTGTGTCTCATAGTATCAATAAAACCTTGCCTTGCTTCTGCACTGAGTTTTCAGGAAGGATTGATGCTGGTTTCTTCTCACACCTCTGCCTGGCACCCTTCCGCCACCAGGAATTTTGAGCATCCACAGAGCACAGCAGCATAGATAACCACCTCTTCCATCCCACTTCTTCTGAGGAGTCCTCTACCCTGAGCTGAGCAGCACAGTATGTTTTGCTCCTCCTCCATGCAACTGCCAGAGAAAAAAGAGTGGGGAACAAGGACAAGGACGTAACAAGGAAGGAGAGTTCACCTTAATTGACATGAAATCAGAATCATCCAAATAGGAACCTGAACAGATGTACATTGAGTGCAACAAAATGTTCCATATGGCACCAAGGTACTGTTTGTCAGACAAGGTAAAGAAGTTAAATTCATAAAGAGCTACTGCACAGCCTTGTCACAATGCTTTCCAGCAGATATGAGAACTGTCTTTTTATCCTTTGCTGAAGGAAGCCAGAAACCCTATATCTCAATCTTATTAGGTGACCTAATCATAAGATGCAGACAGCTTTGTCTCTTTTTCCTTTAGAAAAGGTCCTTTTAATTAAAAGTAAATGGTGTCTGATATTTAGGTGTCTGATCCCTTTGGTTCCTGTGTGATCACACTAAGATATTGGGAATACTTCTACTACAAAATATATTACATGATCATGCCCAGAAGAAGAAAACTCTGCGACTATAGGGACATACAGGACTAAATCTGAAGCTTGTGCATATAAGCAAATGAGACAATATTTATTGAAATTCTGCTGTCACTGATAACTAAAAACATCACTGTTTTCTATTTTTGGCTTGCATGCTACATTATTCATTAAATGGACCATTTTAAAGGCCCCTTTTAAACATTCAGGACACAACAGCAAGCAAGCTTTTATTAACAGCAAGCAAGCTTTTATTAACGGTTCCTTTCAGCCTCCAACAAGAAATTTCCTCTCGGCTTTTAAATCACTAGATACGAATTTTTGAGAATAACTTTTACTTTCCTTCTGCTATCCTAGGTGCATAACCAGCATGAGTGTGCAGTATATGTACCAGGCATAATCAGTGCTAGAGGCAATCGCAGTGGGAACAAGGGACTGCCCTGGCAGATGGACAGACATCCCCTTCAAGGATGGGGGAAGGGTTCCAGCACCCTTGGCCCCACCAGTAGTCCCTGAGAGCAGCCCAGCTGGCAAGAGAGTGACAGTTACAAAACAGCACAAAAATAGTTCTACTGTTACAAGAAAGTCTATTCATTTGTATATACCAGTGAGGGCTTTAGAAACATTAAGCCTATTCCTGCAAAGGTCAGTAGGTGGTATGTGTGCTACCCTGAGATGCTGAAATGCCTGAGTGAAAATAGGTTGTTGAATGAGGGACCTTCTACAAATGAATGTTCTAATAGCTTTGATATTGTTGTCAGCACAGATTACATGGATGAACTGAAACTAGCCTGAACTTGCTGTGCCACCCAAGTTCATCAAAAACTGCAGGAGGAGTTTGGATGAGGAGGGGAGAAAGGCCCTAAAGGTGATTCCCACCGCCTTTAAACCTAGACCAGTAGACTAGAACAGCCTCCAAGCTCTCTTTGTGGTTCGCCATCATCTGGAAGAAATCATCTGAACCATCACAGCTCCCAGATGAGGCCGTGCAAAACAGGTGATAGACAAGTATACAGAATCCAGTAACATCAGCCTGAGAAAGTTCAGGTTGGATGTTTCTTTCAGACAAGTACTTCATATACATCATGACCTTCAGAGACTGTAAACTCTTATCCTGTTGAGGTTATTTTAAATCAAAGGCCAATGTGCCAGCAGCTGCACAAGTGAGGAATGCCTAAGAAAATAAATACTAGTTAGAGTGCTATTTAATGCTGTTAACTGCAGTGGGTGGAGGCTGGAGGGCAGTAGCTTTTAACAGGTTTTATTTGAAAGACTAACTCAGTGCGGTTGTCACGACAGTTGTCTTTGTGACTGAAGTTGTATTGCTAACAGATGGAAATCTGGCAGCTTTTTCTAATTTATGCAGATGCTTTGCAGAAGGAATTACCATCCTAAGTGATTCTAATATTAACCTTACAAGAACCTTTCTCCACTGTGTTAATAAACAGAACATTCTAAGGCTGTTCTGCTCAAAACAGTCAGAAATGTTCAATGTGCCTCCCTTTAAATCTCTTCAGTTACTTTTACAATTAAGCATGAAAATTTTTCTGTATAAAATCTTTTGCTGAAATGAGAGTTGGATATGTAGCAAAAGTCAGCCTAGAGCTTAAAATACTCATTTTAATTATAAAATTACCTACCAGGTTCTGTCTTCATTAATGAGCTAAGCTTGTGGACTGTCTTGTTCTTGAAAACTGGCATTCAGTACAATAGCTAAGAAGAATGACTTAACAAGAGAAATATCTAAATTGGCAATCTTTTAAAAGGACTGAATAATATTCTTAATAACTGTGTAATGTTTCATCTTTTTTGCTTTGATTGGCACTTTTTTAATTGTTAACACTCTTTTCAAACTGGCAACGCATTGCCTCATTCTAATCTGCAGTGAGCCCTACTGTATTACACACTATCACAAGTGCTAAACATGCTCAGGAGCAACACACCACCGAGATGTTTTGAGGCACTGTGTGTATTCCATGGATCTTTATGTACTCTTCAAGAAGATTTTAGGAAATCAGAAGATCATATACCTTTGCTTTTCCCTTTGGCAGTTTGAAAATATTGGTGCTGTAGGACTTACTGTTTAAAATGTATTTGTATCATGAATGCCCTGATCACCTAAGTGAAAGGGATACTTCATATTACAACTCTATCTCTTTGAGATGACTGATCATGTGAATTCACACTGTAGGTAACTTAAACAAGAGAACAAAACTCTTGAAATTATTCACTGTTTCCATAACTAAGACTTTGACCCTCACTAGCTGAAAGCAGTAGTCATATAACTCCATAAGGAACAGAGAAGAAAACATGAAATATAGAGACACAGGCCATTGGAGCATTACAGAGAAGGAATAAACATTAGTTTGGACTCTTTGAACATTATCTGCATGATTCATGAGCCATGAGTTTTGGGTCTGAGCAATCTGACTTTAACCAAAAAAGATGCCTTCCCTTAATAACACACCCATCATAGAAAATAGAGACACTAGATCCTAAGTTTAGATGCCATATCCAGACAGACCAGACATTTCCACGGGGGCTTTCAAATGCCTTTTTGCTTTGGCCAGTGTCTTTACAGGAAGTACAGACACTTCCTTTTGGAGGCCTTTTCTATCACTAACTTAGAAGTTAGATACAAGTCAGTTTTCTTGAGAGGATGATTATCCTCCATTTTCCTGTGTTTACAAGAGGTCTGAGTTACCTGTAACCCAGAACCTGTAACTGCACTTTTCAGAGTGCAGTCTGAGAGGTGTCAGCTTCAACACTGGTAATCTCAGCAGCTGCAAAGCACAGAGATGCTATGGCCAGAGATGAGAAGTGAGTGTTGGTTACAAAATATGAAGAAAATTTCCAGGATTGTAACTTAGACTTCAGTGAAATGGCCTCTGTTTCCTGTCTGGAAAGCTCAGAGAGCTGTTACAGGGAGGAGAGTAAGTGCCCCAGTGGGGCAGGCATACTTGCCTTCTGCTGCTTTAGAGCCCAAAGGATGATCTTGGTTGTACATTAGTCTCTCTTTTTCCCTAGCAGTCAAGTGAGAAAAAAATCTCAAGCTGTGCTGACTAAACATACCCTGGAACAACTTGTAAGTAAAAATTTCCAGCTCCCTCTTAAGGGATCCATAAAATTTTTCTGGATTTTGTTGTTGAAATGACCAGATAATTTGCTATTTCTACTTTATACAAGCTTCTCTGTTGGGATACTTCAACTGTAACACCTCAAAAAAAGGGACAAACTTTTTCCTTAAGTCACTAAAAGTTTGACATCCAGTGTCCCAATGATTGAGGTCTGTAAATGGGATACAGACATTCTAATGGCAAAACAAGAGTTGTGCTCTGGGAATGGTGAAAAAATGACTGGGAAGGACAAAAAGTGGTGAGGACTGTAGGTATATCTCCCAATTCCTCTGACTGTGAAATGGTAACTCAGAAAAGGAAACAATCTCTGTTTTTCTAGTACTGGGGCTGAGAGATTGCAGGCTTCCTAGAGTGGTTTAGCAGTGCCCCAGCTTTGATTGAATAGACATGGGAGAGTAAGTGGCCACTTCTGAAACTAAGGGCATTTTGAAATAGAAAGGTCTTTCAGTTGCTTGACAAGTGTTATAAGAGTTGAGAGGGTTAGACAATGTGTCAGTTGGGAAGCACCATTAGTTGGGAAGTACCATTAGTCCCAAACAGTTTTACAAGAAGACTAAACCATAAAACCTCAAATTCTGTGCATAAGTAATATTACACAATTGAGTCTAGTAAGCATTTATAGCACTTTGTGCCTGAGGCGTCTTGTGAACTAAAAAAAGATCAAAGGCTGAGTGCCCTCAGCACTCAGTCAGACCTTCAAGAAGGGATCCAATATCCCTCCAAGTTGATAACTGCCTTATAGAAAACACTGAGCAGCATGAAGAATAGGACCCTAAATGCATATTTGGCACCCAGTTAAATTCTAGAGCTAGTAGTATATTTTTACTCAACATTTGTTACATCCCAGTATAAACTGCAGCTAAGAGAAATCTCATGCACCTGGTCTAAATCTTGGTTATTAATTGCTTAGTCTGCCACTAACAAGATGTCTTTAGAACAAGAATTAGCCTTCTTTAGTTAACCAGTTACTGCTATTGTTCATGTTTCTTCTATTTTTCCTTCAACAGGCTCATTATTGTACATTTCACTTACAAAATTCCATTACTTATGTAGATAGTAATAATGCATGAAGTTTGTCTCCAGCTGTTTTCAACTTTTGTGACCTATGTAAACACTGAGCTTTGAAATCGGTTATACTAACTTCTACTGAGAATAAGTTAATTCCTAGGCTGTCTGATTCTAAGTATTTTAAAGGCTGTAAGTATGTGGTCTCAAGTGAGATTTACATTTCATATTTCATCTCAAAACAAATCTAAAACATTCACGTCTAGCTAGAAAGCTGTAAATCATTGTGATTCCTTATAAGATTTGCACTGTCACAGGTTTTATACTCATATTAAAAAGGCATCTCTAACATTTGCAATACATTAAGTGACTCATGCTGCAAATTTCCCCAGGTAACAAAGTGCCCTGTCAAATATGGCACCATAATTTCTCTTGATTCTACACAGAGAAACTGCAAATGCAGTGTTGTATTCAAATAAACCCGCTGCAACTTTAAAGATACATGATGACTATCTGTCAAGCACAGTCATTGCTCTCTGCAAACCCAAACAAGAGATGACCAGAAGTAGAATTACGAATAAAATGCTATTCTTTGAAGTAATCAAAAGACAAAGGCCCATATTCTGACCTGTTCTTTTCTGTATTTTAACGACTTGTGTTTATGTAGGATACATTCATCTGAAAAATTTTATTTTCTATGTACTCTAAGATTCAGCCAAACTAGAGTAGCCATTTTAGGTGTTTGAATATGGAAAAGAACCAGCAATTACTCCTACAAACCAGTTTCAAATTGATGCAATTCCCTGTGTTGATTCCCATGCAGAGGACACCAACTGCATGTAAAAAGTTTCAGGGAGGCTTTACTTTCTTAATGGGCAGAACCTACCCTTGCACAATGCAGTCATGAAAGAACCTTCAGATAGAATCATAGAATGGCTAAGGTTGAAAGGGACCTGCACAATCATCTGGCTCAACCCTCCCTGCTACAAGCAGAGACACCTTCCACTAGACAAGGTTGCTCAAAGCCCCATCCAACCTGTCCTTGAACACCTCCAGGAACATGAAGTTCACAGACTCTCTAGGCAACATATTGCAGTACTTCACCACCCTTGCAGTAAAGAATTTCGTCCTAATGTCTGATCTAAACCTAGACTCATTCAGCTTAAGGCTGAAACACACCCAAAATGTTATTATGAAAGGTGCATAATGCATATCACAGGAAGGGACAAGGGGACCCACTGTTTCAGCTTTCCAGAGGTTTGAGTTGTGGATCAGTGAATGGTAGATGGAAGACTGGAGCTTGGTTTTCACTCCAAGACATATGCACTACCTACAGAATGACAACTCCTCTCTTTTTATGTATTCAGTGACCATCGTTTACCAGAAAAAAAAAAAAAATCAGCCTTGAAATACAAATTTCCAAGTCTATCTTTGTCTTTTGTTCTTTGAATACAGGCCTTAATAAGACAGTTGCAGAAGTGTTTTCTAAGAAAAGAATTTGGCGACCAGATTATACATCTTCAACAAATACCTCTGGAGAATTAATTTCAGCTAGAATTTTCCTAAGTTATTTTTTTTGCCCATCTGCTATTTGAGCTAATTGACATTTAGTGCTTCAAGTGCTGGCCAGAATGACATTCAATGTCATGAGCTAACATTTTACAATTTGGACAAAATTAGCAATGACCAAGATTTTTCATGTTAACCCATAACAAGGAAATACAGTACACGACATAACATTGTCAATTCTGATTAAAAAGCTGAATTTGGTCTACTTTGGCTGTGTAATACCAAGTCAGTACACAGAGATAAGTGGGCTATAAAACAAGTTTGAGAGGAAAGAAGGCAATGGTAATGCCAGTATAAAGATTAATGGATCTGTGGAAAGTTACAACTGCTACCCAGAAATGTAAGAATTGACAGCACAATGATTTTATGTTAAAGTTGTTACTGTAAAGGGACTAACATCACCACTTAGAGTCTCACCTCATGATCTTGAAAGAAATCTTTTTCTTAAAGACACTTGATTTGGATGTAAGGCAGGACACTGCATTTGGAACAACTAAAGCGTGGATCATGCATCTCGAGTCCTTTGTACCTCAGCCTGAGACACAACTGGAAGAAGTTGTCACAGGTTTCATGTAAATCCTTCCAGGAGGATATAAACCCAGGCTTCTTTATATGAAGTTTTCTTCCACATCACCTTAAGCATTTTCACAATTTGGGAAAAACCCTTCTTTTTCTTACTAAAAGAATTAGTGACTGATCAATTTATTTTTTTCTGTACAGTTAATTGCACAACTAATCAGTTTACCAGTAAGCTCTTCAACCAGTTAATAAGGCAGTAATAATGCTAAAGCTCATTAACTCCCACCAATGTTCATTTCCAGTGTATCAGTTTAAAGGTCAGACAAAATTTTACACTAGTATTTTTTTTGTGTGCTTTTGTACAAAAGGGTACAGACCTTCCTACTCTTTAGTCTTGTCCTTTTGAATAAAACACTTATACTCTTTTATTATTTGATCCAATACTGTGTTAAACTAAGCATCTGCAAAACAAAGTCTTGACAGAATCAGGGTCATATGTCTCATACATGGCAAATCACTTCAGTAGTCTTTAAATAGGTATTTTCTCCTCGATCAATTTTTGACATATATATANTTTAGCCGTGGCAGCATCAACTGAATCAGCTGCCCTTGAGAGTCCTGTAAATTTGTTGTGATGGTTGATCCTAATATATAGAGCAGTTATATCTACTGCTGCTCATGCAATCTAGGAGAATGCCTTGCTAAATTTAGCACAATATTTATGCCTACTGTGCCTATATGTTCTGATTAACCTGACTGTCCTTCACTGATTCCAGCAATCAGCTAAAACCACTGACATTTCTGGTGTGGTACCAACTAAAAGACTCAGTACCTGTCAGCTTAAATACTTCATAAAATTAATACATGCTTCCAATCCAGTTTAGTAAGCTGTGAATCACCTAATTCATAATTAACTTTCTTCAGAAGAAGTGCCTAAGATGATAGTCTGTTCATCCAGTTTCCTCATCTGTTTATGTAAAGATTCTGGTATTTGAATGTGTGTCTTCTTCATAAAGTGGTGACATTCTTGAAGGGAAGCAAAGAATTACATACTTCTTATCATCCACAGAACGGCAGTAACTTATGCACCAGGGTCTGAGGTTAGTCTGTTTCTGAGCACATTCTGACATCTCACTCACCTTAGTCAAAGGCATTTTAGCCTTTCAAATGTATTCACTATCACCTTTTCCTACTGAGGGTATCAACTAGAACATAATTTACTCTTTACCAAGCAAGATTAACAAACTCATCTAAATTAAGATAGTTCCTTTCTGAGAAAGAAGTGTGAATGCTGGATGACACACAGAAACCATTAGACAGATGAAATAATTGTGCTGACTGGCACAATAGCAAGAAAGGGAAAAGCAGAAGCCAGTGCCCATTACTGGTATGAGTAGTACTAATCAAAAGTTGTGAGTATTATAAGCAGTCAACATCAGACAGAACAGTAGCACTGTCTGAGTTTTTCACTGAAGATCTTCAGTACCTCCTGAGCTGAACCAGTGACATAAAAATCACAGGAACCATATCACACTGCTGTTCTGTGAGTCATTTGGACTTCTCTGTTTTTAGCATGCCTGAAGGATCTCATTTGGCTTGATACAGAGCCATCAGAAGGTGGTTCAAACCAACACAATTAAGAATATTTTATAGTCGGTAACTCTTGGGAATCAAGATTCAAAGGAATAAGGTTATTCCTCTGATTAAAATAATCCAATTAATTATTGTGAAGGTTTAGAGAGGTGATGTTAACTGTGCTGACCTCTAAATTATCTACTTGCAAGGGCTAAGGAACTAGTCCACATGTTGTGTATCACCACAATTGCAAATTTACTCTCAACATATTGTATCTGCTTCTCTTGCATTTTAGTACCATAAACATCTCTGACTACAGGTCCTTGTCAGAAAGGGCTATGAACGCAAAATAGTCCCCTCCCTCCATGAGAAAAGAAACAAAGTTGTGCCAGAACAATTTTTTATTTTTTTAAATTACATTGGCTAGCTATGCAAAAAATACTGGATTTTCATAGGGTGGTCTTCGTCAAAAGTAATGTGAAGTTGCTGTCAAGTAATGGCAGAGGGAAAGAATCCTCCAGCAAGGAGGAGCTTGGCACAGTTGCTGAAGAAGGTCTGGTAAATGCAGAGGTTCAGGGGAAGAGGGAGTTGAGGGCAGAGTAATGGGAAAAGGTTTTGTCAGCTGCGCACTGGATTGACTGGGAGTTGTGGGAGACTAGTAAGAGGGAGCAGGAAGGAGAGTACAAATATCAGGACGAGGCTAGCTGTAGTTGGAAACAAGAGGGAGATGAATTTGGATAGGTGAAAAAAAGAGCTACTAAGGTAGAACAGGGGCCTGGATGTGAAGGGAGAAGGAATGTAAAATCTAAGAACATTGACAAAGGTAATAGTGATGCTGAGAGAGGATAAAATTGTTCCTGGGTTCATTCTCCCACAGAGTCCAATGGAAATCCTTAGTCCTCTGTGTATGGGCAAGTCCCAGGGGGAAAGTAAGCTGCCAATGGCATAATCATTTGATGCTCTTCAGGAGGAAGAAGAAGCTGAATTTTGGGTGTGTTTACAGGTGTCTCCCAGATAGCGCACAGGAATTCACATGGTACAAACAACCCAGAGCATAAGTAGATGCTGTGCAATGCTGCAATGGTCAGTTTTGAATGAAACATCTGAATTTTGAATGAAACTGTTATGAGATGCATGTGATCACTGCAGACCTGCACTGCAGTGGAGAGATGGCATCTCACAGCAAATGCCTTTGAAAGATGTGCGGCACTAACACAGCTGCTCATAAGACTTGATAGGGTGCTTCAATGAAAATTGAAGTAACAGCTGATACTGTCAAATGGAGACTATCATTTAAATTGATACAAGTCCTTTCTTACTGGAAGTTTTCATTCTGAACTTTATGGTTAAAAGAAACATCACAGTAATAACCTTTCTGTCACAGGATAGAAATGGTTCATCAAGGCATGTTTTGTAACAATTACATCAATAATGTCATCACAAAATACTTTAAGAAACTTTGTGTGAGAAGTGCTTTATTCAAACAGCCCCAGGAACAAGGAGGTAACCTTTTAAGCTAAATTTCCACCTCTATATAAACCTAATGTTGAAAACAGGACCTGCCTTGAATGACACTGTGGTTTACGTAACATTTTTTTCTCTGAAATGCTGACTAGAAGCTGAAAACTACCAATTACAAATCTGTTAATTTACATGAGGCTTGACTTCAATTTTGGATAGTTTAGATGTATATTAATAGAGTGAGCACTAAGGGGAATGTGTAAGGTGTGTATTTCTGATGTCTTGCTTATTACAGAATGTATTTTTTATTTTTCAGCTTATAAATGGACAAATATTAAAAATTTGAATGCAAAGTAGCTTCAGTTACCTTTCAGAGGAAAAAAAAAAGTAAATTGGGTGATTCTTTCCAACACCCTTCTGAAACTCTTCCAGTGTCTCATTTTGTACCTCCTGGGCTCTGTGAAGATGTAATTAATAAAAACCTGTCATCATGAGCTTCCTATTAAATTAAATCATTTCACAGAGTTTTCTCTCCCTTTAATTCTGTTTAGCTGAATGTTTACTGATGAGTCAATTAGCCACTGCTTTGTTTGTTCAACTTAATGTCATCACATCACCATGAGATCACCACAGAAACCAATCATCAACAACAGCGTTGTCATGTCTGGCTGGTTGCTACAGGGAAGCCTCAGGCTGTCTGCATCAAGGGGTCTGGCTGGTCAGTGACCTTGGTCTGCCTGCAAGTACCCAGAGCAACTCCTGTGGTGCATGAGGGTTAGAAATTACTTTGTAATCATTGGTGAGGATCACCCCTCCTTATGGCGCAACTCTTCAAGCATGACATAAGGAGGTATACTGGTCTGCAAAGGCAGCCATGACAACAAACCAAGGGCAAGTGAGTTAATGTCTGCAACCAGAATAGACTTTGTTATGTGGTGACATTTACTGCAAGAAGTTGCATTTTTAAAGCACTGTCATTTATTAGGGAACAAAGTAGTAGACATATCAATGAACATCAATATGTCAGCCCAGAAGATTCCAATTATATTTACATACCTGGTCAAGCACACCTGAGCATCAGATTGGCTTTTGTGCATTGAGTGTTGCTACCATAGACTCCAATGTTCTGGAGCTGAACAGAAGATGGTAAAAGCATTGTGGTGTCACTCAAACCTAATGGCTGAAATACTTCTTTAAGTACAGTGCCAGGTTATGTCTTTAGATATTACTTTCCCACGTAGCTGTAAATGGACATAGTCCATCTCAAGGTACACTTAGGTGTATCAGGGAGTGATATGTTTCAGAGGGGTTTTTTTCTTCAGTGCAAATAAGATTGTCTCACAAAGATGTTGAAAATTTAAATCATTCTCAGGGAGTGCTTGTTGCCTTTAATGGTTTAAACTAGTAAGACAAGTGTGTTCTTGACAAAGAAACTTCATCAAGGGGGGCTGGATATGATTAGAGCAAAGACTTGAGGTCCCTTAAAAAAAAAAAAAAAAAGTGTGTAATTTTCCTCCTCTGTGCAAGTTTTTCAAACCTTGCAATTCATCCCTAGTTTCTAGCAAGGGCAAAAGTAGACAAATAAACTGTTTTAGGGAGAATAAGTTTGTATTGACAACCAGTCATGAAGGATATCAAAGCTAACAAGAACAGATCATTCCACAAATTCTATGAATTAGGGAAGTGAGGAGAAGAATCAAACAGTTGCACAGGACTCACTGCATGGTCTGTGTCCTTCATGTAGCACAGGCTCTAGGTCCTAATAATATTCTGACACTGATGCATATTAACAGTGCAATTTCAATAATCAGCATATTTTGTCAAATAATTGTTAGGCTGATGGTTATAAGAGGTGACACTGCCAATATCTCATAAAGGCTGAAAGAAATATTTCCCATTTCCATGCTGCATAAACAAAGCATGCCAGACAACCTCAGGAATGCTAATGATCTCCAGTACTTTAGTATATTAAGTATTCATCAGTTGAGCACAGACCACAACAATGTTTTGAGAGTCCTTAAACACATGAGAAACACATGAGAAATGATGTAAAGTTTATATGAGCTCATATAATCTTGGTTGGTTATACAGCCAAGCATAAGATCATAGAAATAAGGTCATGTGTACCATATCTTTCCTGCTAGAAGGTTGTGCCCTACATTATATTTGCTGGTGCCACATCCAGCCCAGATTTAATTGACTCAAGCAATGAGTCATCCACTTCTTCCTCTACAGCATTATTCCCCAGTCTAACAGATTATATTGTTGGGATTTTTTTTCCTTGATAATCAGACTTCACTGTCCTTAATTTCATCCCATTATATAATACCTCACACGTATGTTGTAACTGCAATCCTAAAGCGTTGCAAGTGTTAATTGAGTTTCAGCCCTCCATGAAATAGATACGTTCTGAGTAAGAGATGTAAAAACCTAAGCTACTTCCTGCAGGCCACATATGGGATCATATCGAGCACAGCTGGGTCTGCCTCATTGACTGAGAGCTGTTTGTGAGCAGTTTATGCAATAACGAATACATAAGAACTGTTTTCTAGAATGTAGCCCTGTCCTCTCCTACCACAGTGTCTATCTGCACTGTGAAAAAGTTCACTCCTTCAGTAATAGCGTTGTCTTTTAGATATTCACATGCATATCTTCTCCTAGCCATTATTTTTGTACTATTGATATTTGCTCTACCTATAAATAAACCAAGCCCTTTATTATGTGGTTCTTTTCTCTCTGGTCTGGAGACATGTCTCTGCAGATTATGCGTCCAGAACGATTCTCTGTGGAGTTCATGGAGATAAGCCATGTCGTGACTGTTAGCCTCCCAGCCTGTGACACAGTACAAGAGGCATAATCCAGCTGGCTGCTCCAGACTGCGTCAGCTGAGACACGGTAGCTCACTGTGCATGTGCTGTTAGCCCATTGTGAAGCAAAGTAACGTGGGTTCATGTGAGTCAGCATCAACTGACCTTGTGTTTCCACACAGTGCAGCAATGGACATCATTCAGTTACCTCATCTGAAATGGAGGACCCTGACTAAAGCTGGGGGACAGGAACCTCTACAGGCCAGCACAGGCTTTCTGTCTGACAAACCCTTAATTTTCTTAAATTAACGCATTTGGTTCAGAATACACAATTAGAAATGGCATTTTATTGCGTATCTCAACATGGGAACTCAGCTTTCTAATTGAAGAAATTCAGTTAATAGATTATAATGTAAATGCAGCCAAGAGCTAGAAATCTGGCTACTTTGGAAACTAATGTATTTGCTTTTTTTATCTCTCAGTGAACTTTATTTCTTTCTAAGTATTTTTCTTCCATTTACTTGCTAGGTTTTGAGTCATATTTATTTGACAACTGATTTTCTAAATCAGATTTAACCTTATTGTTCATTTTTGTTTTTACAACACCTTCCTCTCCGATTATTTTGTTTTATCTTTCTGTTGCTCTCCTGCTTTTGTTACTCTTTCTTAATGAAATGAAGGGTAGAGTGGATGACAGAGATTTCTGCCATGTAAAATTCCAGATGTTTCAAGATTCATGAATGCATATTTGCAAAAATATATAAAATGGTGAATGATTCAATATTTTTTTGTGTTCTGCTATGTACAATATAGAGGTCATAATACATGTAAAAGTTTTTTTTTCCCTCAAGGACTTTTTGGTACAATATCTTCCCTGAAATAATCTTTATGCAGCACCCATCCCTTCACCCTGCTAACAAAAACAAGCCCACATAAGGAAACCTAGCAGTCCTCCCCTGCCTGAGCAAAATAGCCCTGGAATATGAGAAAGATCTTTCTTTAAAAAAAAAAAAATCGACGACAGCTCAGCATATGAACTAGTGGTTGCCTCACCTGCATAAAACAATGGGTATTTCTGAGCTATTTACCTAACTTTGGAATTGTTTTCAAAAAGGTTCACAGAAACTGAGGCTAGCATCTTCCATTAACCAGCCTTGCACTTCACAGATCTCACAAAAAAAAAAAAAATTCTGCTACTTGTGCATAATTAAAGGATCTGCAAACTACCAGTCAAGATAAAAAGATCAAGGACTATCATAAATCATGCTGCCTCATGGGATGAGCTCACGAGCAGCAGGAAAATATGCATGTTTTCTTTCTGTGAGGATTACTTGTTCTGGTATGGTATAGGAGTTTGACTCTCCAGTAGCTCTACTTAAGGACACAATTTAGTCTTTTTTCTAGGACAGCTCCTGTGTCCAAAAATGCTGTCAAACTATTTGCCTATCTAGTCTGGCATTTAGCCGGGGACCACACTGAGCAGAGCTAATGTGGAATTTTGTTTATTTACTTCATGCAAAAGTGCTTATGGAGCAACACTGAAATTTTTTCATGGAAATGTGTCAACTCAGATAAAGCTTTTGCCAGGAAAGTTTCCTACTCTACAGAATTCAAGCTAGAAAGACCTAAGCAAGAGTAGAGGTCTCCAGCTGACGGAAGCAGAGAATTCAGTATGCCTTCTCTCTACATTTTGTCCCAGACAACTGTTGTAAGTGGCAGGTCCCAGCTTCGTCACTTGCACCTATTTTTTAAGAAGATGTCAAAAGAAATTAACTTCCCCCCCCACTTTTTTTCCTGTTTTTCTTCCATATTGTGTTGATCACAGTGTGGAACACTGAAAAGCAGTGTGGCCTGCAAAATGAGCCTTGTTTTGCATCTGTTTCTAATAATATATATGTAATCAAGAGCAATTTCTTCTTAGGACCCTGTGTAGTCCTGGGGAATATGGAAACAAAACAAAATGTTGATTAAAAGTCTTGAGCTCAAACTTTATTCCAGTCTGATCATTTATAAACTGTTTTCATGTCAATAAATAATTTTCCTAATGTGTTTACAGAGAAAGCAAGTAAATCTTCCTCCACTCCCCCCCACCTCTCACTGCCCCCACCCCCATCAATGTTATCCTTTTTAAACTGGAAACTTTGTTCTAGTAAATATACAAAACCTTGAAAACTCTTTCAGGACAGTTCGTCTTATAAGACAGCAGTGGGAAAATTCAGCAGTGGGAAATCTGGGAAATTTCCACATGTCCTACATTTATAGCCAGTTTTCAGTTACACTTCTTTGTGATTTTTTTTTTTTTTTCAGTCTGTTAGACTCCATAAAATATCACTTTTACAGGATGATAGGGATCAGGAAAGGCAAATAGGGTAGACAGGGTGCTTTGACTCATTCTACCTGTGCAGGGTAATTGTCCTGTGACTGTAGTAACCTTTTATCCCCCTTGCTTGAGCTCATGCCTTTCCCCACCACAGAAGAGGCTTAAAACAGGCTCCATGCAACAGCCAGCGAAGAGTACCTCAGGCTTACCCTCCCTTCCTGGAGGAAATGCAGTTGCTGCAGCTAATTATGACTGCTCATAGGTAATCTCTAGTAATCCTCATCTGGAAAAATCTTGGTTTTTCCATAAAATCCATGTTTGGATATATTAAAATACAAAATCAATGTAAAAGTCAAAGCTGAGAAGGGCCAGGTGAGTGACACTACAGGTCATTTCTGCACCTTTCCTCCTGGTTTTTGCCACACACATGAAACAAAGCAAGTGAACGGCGAGGTACTTGTTACACCTAACCCAACTGGATCCTGCAGTCTTCAGCTACCATGAATGCCCAGGGAAGCACTTAATTGCCTAAACATAGGTTTCTCATGCCATTTCAGATGGTTCAGAATATCTGATATGAGTCTGAACTGTGGCTTTAGAAAGGTGTGGATCTCCCAGAGATCCCCAGATCCCTTCTACTAGCTCTGTCTGGGTGGCTAAGCTATTTTAGAGCATCTAAAATGTTTAGACTATATATTATCTAAAATGATCACACTGTATTTTGGAAACAGGCCCCTGCCTTCTGTGTTGCATGGAAAACATGTTTTTTCACTTTCATGAGAATCCCCAAGTGTGAGAAAACCAGAATACGGCAAAATCTCAACAGTCAGGTTTACTTTTGCAGCTGTGACAGGGGTTTGGTGCAATGTATTTCAGAGACACCCTTTGCTACACGTCACCTGGGGTGGCTGTAACTACACGTGGGTAAAGGTCTTACATGAAATTGCTTACTGTTCAGCTCTGTCTTCACATTCACAATCAGAATTTTTGGAAACTATGAAGCAAAAACACCCTCTTGTGCCTACTATGGCCTGCAAGTCTGGAAGTGCAACCTGGGACATGCATTTCTTGGGAGCAACTGCACCAACATGCTCTGTCTGGGACTGCAGAGGGGCACAGTACATTGGTCTGCGTGGGACTCTTCTAGGGAGAAAAGGATGCCGTGAATGCTAAACACCAACTCCTGTCCTCCCTGCAGCACCCAAGCTGACCCTCCCACCAAACAGCAGAAGGAGAAAATCCAGGAGAACAGCTCCTCACCAAGCCAATCTGCTTTTCAGGACAACAGCAGACTGACTTTTGGTGGGAACTACAGGGAGTCCATGGTGGCTGCAGCCCTGGAAGTGGAGCTGTGAGAGCACAGAGGAAAATTCTTACCTAGCAGACTTTAAAACAAAGGTGCAATCCCAGCACGTTTATCATCAAAGTGGGAATGGACATAATATAAAGTCGTTAAGCTTTAAAAAAAAAAAAAAAATAAAAAAAAAAAAGGAAAAACCAAAAAACCCATACACCCTTTTCCCCCACACATTTTCATCTGGTGGAAAATTTGATTCAAAAGGGAGTTGTGTGCTTCGGAAAATCTGATTAGTGTGTCATTTCAGTTTAAAAAAATGTGGAGAACAAAAAAGCCAAGCTCCCAAGTTCATAATGATCCTTAAGGAAACTTAATTAAAGGTGATGGTGGAAGAAAGGTAAGCAGTTAAGACTCTACACCAGACAGGATGTAGTGAGCCAGACTACTCTGTACCTGCATAGACAATGATTGTCCCTTGTTCCCATCAATCTTTCCTTCCTCAGTACCTGCTCTCTGATGAAGGTGAGGGGTAGAGCAAGGAAGGAGGTAAATGGCAGGCAGTGATGCCATTTCTCAAGTACGGTTTCCTAGTTAATTGCTTTTTCAAAATTTTATTTCTCTCTGCTTTTTTCTCTCATATCAGGAATGTGACCCAGAACTTGCCTGCCACTTAACAAAAATTAATAGAAAAGGAAAGAAATACCGAAATCCAGTGCAGACAGGGTCATGTTCCAGTGAACTCATTCTAAACATAACTTTTTCATTTCAGCAATCCTGCTCTGGCAGTATCTGAATTCCCTGCTCACCTGGTGGCTAAGGCTTAATGCCTCTAATCCCATCACTCTCCATCCCTATAAAGGAAAACCTCTGTGGCATACAGCAATGAGATAACAGTCTCTATGGGGCTGAGTCACAGTTCTTTTCATCTACGGCTGAACAATTAACTTGCCATCATTCTGCTTTGCCTCCTGCCATTCCTTTCTCTGCTACAGAAATTTGCATTTGTTCTCCACTTTCACACTGCATCATTAAAGTCTGTCTCAGACCACCATCACCTACAGCTGCCTGTGGGCCCTCCATACTCTTTTGCCAGAGGAAACAGGTTACAACCAGTTCTGCCTGTCCTGGGAGGAGTGTGAGCAACCCACAGATGAAGAAACACAAAAAGATAATAGACAGCAGCCTCAAAGAACTTGTTTAAAACTTAGCTTTACTTTGCTTTGACTAGTACTGGGTTAGGGAACTGGAAAACAACATAACATGGCTGAGAGCTCATTATAGCTAGTGGAGATGAAATTGTATGGATCTTATGAAATGGGGAGTGGGGGAGATGTGGATCATTTCCTCTTTTTTTAATTTTTTTAAAATTTTTTTTGAGACTCCAGGATTTTTCGCCTTTTCTTATCCGTAGAGGAGCTGATATCTTAATTTTGGTTTTATGTATCAGTAACACACAGGGCAGGGTGTCAGGACTCTTTCTGGCACAGGATTTTTGCATGACCTTGGTAAGTTATCCTAACAGGATCATGCTGGTGTTCAGCAGCTCTGAAAATCAGGCCATGGAGGTGCCTAAATATGGATGCGATGCCCATATTTCAAATGCTGAACTTAACCACTTTACCCTTCTGTTTCCCTACTTACAAGAAATCAAGCTAATAATATTTTATCAGGCTCAATACCTTACTGAGGAAAGAAACTGCAGTGACTGGCACAAATTTCTAGCAAAAGTATGTTAATTCATTTTTTAAAGGCCATTTAGGATGGTTAAGATGAAGTTGCTATATAAATGCAAAATACCTCACAAAATTTTTCTTCTCTGTCCAGATATACAGTTCATACTTACAAATATGCATGTCAGATCTCTGTCTTATTAAAAATAGAATCAAGAAAGTGTTTCAAAGCAAATGGATTAGTATTAGCTTAATTTCCTGTCACAAAAATAATATCTGCAGTACAGATAAAGAATGAGAAACAAATAGATATTACAGAGAGCAACTTCCATTTGGAAGATGTGCTCAAAGTCTCACACTAATGAAATGTCATAGGCTTTCTAAAAATTATAGATCATAAGTTTCTGACACAGAAGGTTACTTTGCTTTGGACTTCATATGATGGATAAAGATGAATTAATCACTGGAGTAGAAGTTGGTCGTTGCCTAGTAACCAATGATCATGCCCTCATTGCATTCAATATACCCAAACAAAGGATAGCCCCAAAGAATACAATATATGTGATGCTTCAGAATGGCTACTTCCAAAAATATGAAGGAAACTCTGAATTTCATTCGCTGAAAGAGAAGTATTTTAAAGAAATTATGCTTATACAACTTTCTATTGAGCTTGTTGTGCCAGTGGTGCTAATTTTTAATGTACCTGCTGAAGATAATAATGCTTCAAAGAACTGAAAGATACTCAGTTTTTAAAACAAACAAACAAACAAAAACAAAAACAAAAAAACCCAAGAAAACAAAAAAAAAAAAAAACCAAACCAAAAACCAAAAAACAAAACCAAAACCAAAACAAAAAACAAAAACAAACTAACCAAACCAAACAAAAACCTAAATACACAAGCAGGAATATGGATGACTACAGGGTAACCAGTTTAAGTTATATCCAGGCAAAAGGTAGAATGTGCTTCAGAATTAACCCACGTCAATGAAGTACATGCTGTAAAACATATAAAAACCTAAATAGGTCATAGTCTTTTGGACTACAAATTCAAATGGCAAAGGCTATCTACAAATGTGACTTATTTGGAAATATTGTTAGTAATTCAAAACAATAAAACGTAACATTCTGATTAAAAATAGCATTGTTCATCTCTGGAGTAGTTGATCCAAGAAGCGGCCAAATGACAGCTCTTGAGCATTGATAGGAAAACTCAGTGAAAGGCTGTCTTCCTAATGGGATTATTTAAGGATTGTTACTATACCTTACATTGTTCCATATTAGTATTTTAATCAGGAGCAATAAGAACAAATTTGGCACTCAGAGATTAGTGAAACAATATAACATGACGGGGACCAGACATTTATTTAAAGCAATTCATTTTTTTGGTAAATGGGATCTATGTAAATAAAATGTATTTTAGTATAGACCAGAAGTACAACTCTCCGAACTGCTGCTAAAAGATGTTGCTATGATATTCGACCTTGATGTAAGTTGCTGTTAATTGGAAAATTATTACAAAGAAGGGATCAGATTTTAGTTTTTGTCTTGTTGTCCTCTGTCCCTAACTCTCTGGTAAAAGAGCAAGCACTGGACTGGCTGAAATCCCCATTTGTCCCGACACAGCTGTCCTTATATTCTAAATAGAAAATCATTTGTCAAGGGTCAAAAACAGATACGGTTCAAGAAATAACTAACTGGTTCAAATACACAGGAGATAAGACTACATTTCTAGTTGTTTTTCCTAGTCCTAAACCCCATAAATCATAAGCAGCCTAATGTATAAAATGTTCAGCAAGGCAATACCTAAGGATTTTGCTTAGTGTATATGTTGTAAAAGAGTGTCTTCACCCCAAAGTCTGACTCAAGCTACCATTCTGCCCCTGCATGGAACCAGCGTGTGCCAGTTGCCCAGAAATTTTTAGATTCCCTTGAAATTCTCAGACTTTTGCTTTTCCTTTTACAAGCAATGGATAAAATTTAGTTGAACAATTGAATCTTAAAAGAAACATATTTAGTTTATGAGAATGTCATTAAAAATTTGGATGCTAAAAAAGGAAATAGCTCATCCTCTTGAGACGGCTCATCTGCTCAGTAAACTTGCACTAGACTTAACTGATTTTGTTCTTTTTCTCTCAACACCTGCCCCAACACCTGTGAAGACAAGTCAGACAGAGCAGTGTGAAATGGACATTAATGATGTGTACTGCCAATTCTCAAATTCAGTTTGTGTCAGGAAAGAACAGAAAGGAAGGTCTGAAAAGCAAGATTGACCAAGAAAAAAAATACCCAAAATGGGCCAAGCCAGCATATGTGAGAGATCTACCTCACAGAAAATGCAGTGGCAATGCTGAAACTTTTCAAATAGTCAAAACAGGAAAAAGAGTTCAACTTAAGTGTAATCATGCCACAACAGTTGTCTGAATAGTTCTTGGATCAATTCTTATGATGTTACTTAGAGTAATGTAAGAGCTTACCGGTCATCTTCCAGAGAACCGACCAGCTGCCTGCCATCAACATCACAGCACTCACACACTCGTCTTTTCCTCTTCATTACAAATTTGACTGCTATTGCTTTAAAGGCTCTTTCCCACTAAGCAGCAGAGATCCTGGTTTTGTGCAGTTATGTTAAGAACAACCATTTTATTAAGAAGTACTTGACCTGTTGCTCATACTTATAACTATATGAATTAAGTAGTATTTCAAATAAACTATTTTTAATTTTCACACTTTTAATATGTCACTAAAAAATTTAACTGTGATATTTGTATTCTTATTACTGCATAATAAATAATACATGGAAACAACATTTATATCAAATACACATTCTCTGTGGAAATCTGACATTAATTTTGCACTCTTTAAAATCATGTCACACTGCTACAGCACTGAGAAATAGTGTTGAAACAGGATAAAGGTGAAGATGAGACTACATGCAATAAAATAAGGGAGAGAAAAATAGTTACAAGTGAGGGGATGAGAAGGACCTCAAGCAATCTATTTAGACACCCCTTGTCTGTCTCCTGCCTACCTTCTTCTTTCAGAAGTCATTGGAAAGTTGAGAACCAAGACTGCAAAGATGAAGGCATACCTGCCCAGCTGATGTCTTACTGCACACAGCTCATCTGCACTTGGAGTCACTGAGCAGTGATAATGTGAAAGGCACTGTGTCATTTCAGCACTTACATGCAAAAGGCTGAAGAATTTAAAAAATGGTAGAGCAATATGACAGGATACTCACTGTGAACAAAATGTCAGTCATTTCTGCTAATTACTTCTCACATCAGTCACTATATTAAAAGCGAAAAAGAGAATTGTAACTCCAGATAACAGCAAGCACAATACTTCTGCCAGTTGTCGTCAGTGGATAAAAAAAACAAGAATCGTTTTTTCAGTGAAATTGCATTCTTAAATATTTGTTTATTCAATTGCTTTTCAGACACCCTCTGCCTGTAGGACTCTAGCACATCAGCACAATTTATCTGTCTGAAGTGAAGACTTTGCATTCAAGGAAATGATTTGCACTTATGGAGCACTGGAAAGAAGTCACAGACAGGCATGGATTCACAGGAGAGGTGCCTAAAGGAGCAACATCTGCCCACATCACACCTCATCCTGTCAGTGGCAGCTGCTGCTGGTCTGGTACCACACCATAGTCGTGGCCTCATGACCCCTCAGTCTGAGCAGGGCACTGTACTGGTAGATCCCACCTGAATCAAGATGCTGCAGCATCTCTTCGCTGGTGCTCAACAACACTAAACGAAGATACACAGGTGGTAAGTAATAAATGCAGTTGCTTCATTCTAGCAAGGGACATTACTCTATCTCAAATACTCTCCAACCTCACAATGTTCAGCTGGTGCATTTTACACTTTTCTCAAGTAAAATCAGCTTTTCACTTAAGTTTAGCAAGAAAGCAAGGTAGGGGTGACCTTCCACAGCCAGTACGTAGAAACAGTACTGAAAAGAACTCAGTGGAGCTGCAAGTACATCTGATACTAGAGATAATTTACTCAGTTATTTCATTACAAAGTAAATTATTCACAATATTTTATGAAACGCTCACACCAGTGTCCATGAAAAGAGAACGCTGTATATTTAGGAGGCAACCCTTATGAAAGGTAGTATAATTTTAGTGCCTTGTATCTGAACTATGCTAAAAACACAGTGCATTGTCATCAGGGGAAAGTTATAGTAAGATGGCAAGATCACAACCTTGAAGGCTGCACAGTTCTGAAGTGCTGAGGATTAGGCAAGAAGCACTTTGTTTCTCTGGTGGTCTATAGTGTACAGCTAAAAAGCTACACTGGCTGCCCAGCCTGTTGCCTGTTCACCCAGCCCAGTCCACACAGACTACCTTCTCTCCCATGCCTCACTCTGCCAGGCTCCCTCTTGAAACTCAGAAGCAATTACAGGGAGAGTGGCAGGAAGCAGGGGACACGTGTCAGGCTCAGTGACTGCCTGGAAAACCCTTGGAGGCACAGTTCTACCTGGTTCCATCAGTGAACTGCAAACGCAATGGGCAGAAGTCCAAGGGAAGCGCCTGCTGCACTCCGACAGAGAGGTGATGCGTTCCCCTGTGTCGGATTTTTGGAACACAGCAGTAGCAGCTGAAAACAGTCAGAAGGCTTTAAGTATGTGCACAATCATCAGAAAGCAAGGGAGAGAGCCTCCACTAATGAGAGAGAAGGTAAATAGAGCCTGAGAAACTGGAAACATTCTTTGGTTTGGCTTACAGCAGGAAAAAAAGTCTTAAAAAGCATTGTGCAGAGAGGGAAGAGAGGCCATTAATCACAGGAAATGCACTTCCTCAAGTACAGTAGGGACATGTGAGAGCCTGTCATCTCTCAGACCATTACTCAAAAACTTTCCAGAATTTTAGAATATGCTGAACCCTCCCCAAGACCCAGCTGACGTGACACGGCAACAGAGTGACTGACTTAGCAGAGTGACTTGAGTTGACAATGGCAGCAAATAACTTTGTTAGCCTGGAGAAAGACATAATTCCTAGGCTTTGGAAGACCACCATAAATCTGACAGAGGTGCCCCACCTGTCTTTGCAACAACAGCCCTTCCCAAACATACTGCTGGCCATGTATATGAGATAAGTGACCTTGCAAGTGAACTCACTGGACTGTAAAGAGGTGTCCATTCTTGGCACTCTCCAATCTGATATACCCTGCTCTGGCAATTGTAAAAAAAATACAGAAATATTTTGGAATCAGTGGGTAAGTTCTCATGCATTTTTCAACGTCTGAAAAGAGTAAATTACTTAAACTTGAACAGTGTCTCTATGTTAAGTGGCTTTAGAACCTAAAAACCCAGAGTCAGAGGCATTATTTTCTTTGCACAACCAATGCTAGGCTGTAAACTGGAAGTTCTATATGTCTGTGGGATCCAGAAAAATTGATCTTTGCTGACAATCATATATTAGGGATTGACAGGTTTTAAAAGTAACAATTTTGTATAACTCATGCTAATTTAGTAATAATACCAGGCCCTTATTTATCAGTTCACCACATTTGCTAACACCATCCATGCAATGGCCTAGGCACAAATCCAGTCTTCATAAGACCCCACTGAATTGAGGCAAATTCTCCCTAAAAGAAAAATCCTTCCCCAATCCCAAAATAAGTGGGAAAAGAACTCCAACAAGCATCAAGAAACAGGTCCAGAGAAGTTTTTTCTGCTCTGTGTTTTTGCCTTTAACTCTAGCTAGAAACCATATTTTTTCCTAAATTTTTGGATGATATTTCTCTGTTAAAAGTGCAACAGACCTGTTCTGATAGAGAAACAGTAGGAAGGAAAGTATTTGCAAGAAGCTGTATCCATTAAAATAAGCCAACTGCACACTGCATGAAGATATGCTAGCAGGAGCTGGGCTTTTTGTTTGTGACACCAGCCGTCGGTGAGGCTCACTGCTCCTTCTGTAATCCTATGGGTCAGTCTACACATTAGTATTGGCTGCATGTTGCTGCCTCCCCACCAGCACAGCTTTCTGTGGGTGCTTGATTGTATGAATATCAGGGAGAGCCATCAGCTCTGTATGAAACTCAAAAATGCTTTTCCATGTTTATAGGACTACCACTTTCATAAAATCCCAGGTACAGTGAATGGTGAAAACTTGGATTTGAAATGAGCAGGCAGATTTAAGGAAAGTGCTTTTTTAACTGCTGCTGCAAACATTATTGACAGCTAAGTGACACTGGAAATCCAAAAGGAGGGAGGGCACAGTGGAGCCCATCAGTTTAACTCTTCATCAGAACACGTTTAATGGGACTTTCTGTTCAGCCATGTGAACTTTGAAATACCTAAGTTCAAATTTCACCTTCAGACTTCCCATCTGTTCTTATTTCATCCTCAGACTTTCCATCTGCTCCCATCTAGGCCTTCCTAATGCGCTGCCCAGTCAGACGGTATGGTTTTACCAGGTGCTTCTGTCTTGAAAATTTTATGGCATATAAGAAACAATAAAAATTTATGTTGTACATGTTACTTGTGCTAATTAATTCCATTGCACAACAATGTTTTTTAAATGATATTGTCCAGAAAGTCTGTTAAAATCTACTGTAGACAAGTATGGCAATATTTTATAGCTCCTAATGCCAGATGGGTTTGGAGTTCAGACATTTGTGCTAATGCATTTTGCACTTAGGTGCTGTGCTGGGAAAAATCGACTCCCAGCAACAAAGAGGTAACATTAAAATATTGGTGTTAGCTAGGGGCAGTGAATGTAAGGTGGAGGTGTGTTTTTCTGTACTAATTTTTTGATGGAACTTGTTATATGAGATAAGCTGTCAGTGTGCCATTTTACAAATTTTATAAAAAGTGAAAGATGTTATTTCCTATTACTAATATGCAAATATTTTCATGTCTGGAAGAGCAAGAATGTGCTGGCTAACAACCAAAGATGTGCTGGATAAAATCGCCTCCACCTGTTCAGAGGGCCATTGTGCTAGAAAAGAAAGAGTGTGAAACAAACAGCATTAAGTTCCATATCATAGCAAGTCTAGTAAGAATAATTAGTGCATTAAAAAAGAGTCACTTTTCAAGGGCATTCCAGTAAATTCCTGCTTCAAATTGATGAATTCAAAGCCAGGAGATATTCAGAACTCAGAGTGCAAACAGTGGGTTACACAGTGGGGCTTGTTTTGGACAGGGTTTTTTGTTTGCTTGTTTGTTCCACAAGACTGGGCAAATAAGGCTTCATGCCAAGAAAGAGTTTCCTTCCCTTGATTCTGCTCCCTCCCAAGCACTCTAGTCATTGTGCCTCCTATACATGAGGAATACAGAATGAGCCCAGGGATTTCACATTTGAACCCAAACGCTGTTAGCTATCAGACAACAAGGGTTTCCTCCCCAACAGTAGATTCAAAAGCAACCTCCTGCAAAAGGTTCTGTCATCTCCATCACCACAGGAAGCTCCCTGATGGTCAAATAGAATTTGTTTTTAAGTGGCAGCTCCATCAACATCACATCACAAGGGTTGAAAGGTGCAGAGTTGATGGGGGAATGGCTCTCAGCAACAAAAACGGAAAGAGCAGTTTGTCTCATTTTCCTCAATAAAGAGATGCTCTGGAAGGAGGACAGGGAAAGGACAGGGAGTGCACACTGCAGTATCTATTCAAGTGAACATAAAGCTCCGATATTATCTTGTCTAACAATTTTTGGAAGCTGACAAACAGTTACAATTAATGCTCAGAGATTCAAACAGGAAATCGTTGTGAGAAAGGGCATTTACAATAACACTGTAATTCAAGAATACTTTTGTGAATAGAAGAAATAAGCAGAGTTTCCTGCTATTTATGCCTTTATAATATGTCGTGCTTATAAATCCACACACAGCTGTGAGTATTTATCATGATAATCATGAATCTTCATACTTTACTCAAATTTTAGTGTGTGTGATTTGTTCCTGTAAATGATGCCAACTCTGAAATTATCCCTATACTTTTTTCCATATTATTTGTTTTAGAAACCAATCTCATTTCAAGGGAGAAGAAATGATACCTATGTGAATTATTGACTAATTGTGATGCACACGTAAGAACTATACAGATATAATAACCATCTTACAAGCTACCCACAGACTAAAATCTGTTTCCGTAAACTATTCAATGAATATTTATGCATGTAAAATACATTCATGAACAGGAGAAAAAAGCTAAATTTGCAATTAATATTTGTGGTGAATAATTTTCATTTCTGAATGAGAACATTTTGTTCAAGTTCACTAATTATCAGTTGGTGTGTGTGCCTATGAAATAGATTATTCTAACGCAAATTGGGAAAACAAGTTGATACCAATTTTTCAATAAGTTTTGAGGCTCTTCATCTATTTTTTTTAACTTCTGAAGCTTCTTAGACACCACCTGATTACCTAGTTGCAAGTAAGCATCTTTCTGAAACTGACACATTAACAAGCATTAGTATGTTCATGATCTATTAGTATTTTACTCATTGTTTCAATAATTATGAGGCAGAAGGACTTTGAAAATTAATTGTAGAATATGGGCCCTTTATTTTTTTGACTGGTTTGGGTACATCCCAGGTCCATAGTAACAAGAATTGCTACCATCTCTTGGCCAGTCAATAAGTTGCAGCATGTGAAAATGAGTTTGTGGTAAAATGCAGGCATCTCTCACACACTACAAACAAATACATTGTCAAATTTTCACAACCGTATTGTGAAATTACTTCCTGAGAGGGTGTTGAAAATTCCATCAGGTTAAGCATACCGTTGAAATATCCACTGGCAAAAACAAGAGTTAGTATGTCCCCAGGAGCAGAGTTTCCATACAAACAACAAAGGGCTGGAGAAACCTGTTGTGTCCATTGCTGTGATTCTGCTGCTCATTATCAGCAGATTAATTTGAATGGAAGCCTATTATTAAGGTTACTACTTTTTCTTCTTTATTTTTTCTCTTTATTTTTTTTAATTAAAAAAAAACAACATACTCTTAAAATGGGGCTTTCCCAGGTGCTTGAAAAAAGCCTAAGTCCCACTGCAGTTTAATTGCATTTGACCATAAAAAGACAGCAGAAGTCATGTAGCTCTGCCAAGCAGGTGCCCCCAGATTTTGTCATCCTTTTTGATAAAGTGCCATTGTCATAATACTAGTCATTTTGCTTCAGCTTTTGCTAGGGGTTACTTCTCTTTTTCTCTGACTCATACTGTTCTCCCTCCAGCTCTGTGGCAAGCATCTCACACATCTCTGTACTCTATTCCCAAACAAACAAGATTAAAAACTCTCTGTTTCTGACATGAGGTCTGGCTTTGTCCATGTGTAGGGAAGAATATTTACACTCAAATGTCATAAAACCTTAAATTTTCAGACAGAAAATAAAAATCTTGGGAAATACAGGCACACAGTGCCATTGTCTAAAATAAATCATTCTGTTGCTTTGTGTCCCTGGCCTGGGCTTGGAAAAAACAAATCTGTGAATGCAGGTGGGCACATGATGGAAATGAAGCAGCTAGTGTGTTTGGGTAGAAAAGAAGGCTACCACAGACCCTTTGGAAGTACCTGGCACAAGTCCCACAGGTAGCAGACCTCTGATGAAGTTTCCCAGCCATCAACAGCTAACAGTTCAGATCCATGCCAAGAAAAGTGGGTTCATAAGAAACAGTTCTCTGGTCAAAACAATGGGAAATAAAGCAAAAAATAAACACAGATTTGATTACACTCTCTCAGGGCCAGGAGAAAATTTGTCTTCAAATCCAAAGAAGATCCCTGTTGACAAAGCATCATTGAAAGCAGTGAAGGCAGAACTGGGCTGGGAACACAATAAGAGCCTGTGCTGATCAGACTGGTTGTGTTCTTGTGCTGTCCTGGGCGTTTCTCCTTTATGTCATGGAAGCATTAAGAAGTGTGCACTTTTCAGTAACAAGAGGCAAGAGGCATTACCAATTTTCTTTAACTGATTTTTTTTTTCCAGCCATGGTTTATGATCACGGAATCTTTTAAAATATTTTGAAAGATTTCCCAATTACTTGGGCAAGTCTTTTTGCTTGTTCTTCTGCAAGGTCTATAAAGCAGGAAAAAAATATCCTTGTATTTTTATATGCTTTTAATCCTTGACACCTTCAATCTTTTCTTCTTTCCTTCAAACTCTAATTCTTTCCCAGAAAACACCTTCAGTTTAGAGAACATCTTGATCACTAACACCATGTCTATATATTACAATGCTTGATTCAAAATTAATCCAGCAGGAGATATATCAACTCCAATTAGTATTTACTGCATTTTTAATTCAGTACAAAGACCTTCCTGGAATCAAACACATCATCATAATTTTAATAATTCACAGTGGCTCTCTGAGACTGAGAAGTGAAGTGAAAAACACAGCAACATTGTCCTTTGTAATTGCTGTATGTTGTATAAGAATAATGGACATGGTCTGATGATGGCAGCTGTTTTATAACAAAATTCTTTCTTGGTTTTTTTGGTGGTGGTGGGTTTGTTTCTGCTTGCTGTGGGGCTTTTTGTTTGTTTGGTTTTGGTTTTGGTTTTTAATTTTTTTAATAACTAGAAGTATTTCAATCCTTTCTTTTTCCTAGTGGATTTTTGCAGCTGCGGTTCCCTGAGGGACTTGCACCCTGAACACCTTTCAGCACTGACCACTTCCAGCTTGTTGGATAAAGTCTGATAAGGTTCCTTGGTCATCATGGACTTGTAGATCTGTGTTAGGCTTTAGCTGGGAATTAAATAATTCCATTTCATCAACTACTATAAGGATGACTTTCTCCTTAATATTTTGTTCTCTCTTTTTGATTTCTTCAAATGTCTGTTATGAATAAATCATGATCATAGGAGTGTGCTGGGTAAATAACTGGTTGGGGGAATATGTTCAGTTGCCTGATAAGACAGGAAAAAATTCCTTAGACTACCTCAAAATAACCTACAACAAATAACAGTTTCTTCCTGAAAAAAAAAAAAATTACAATTCAAAACCCAAACCAGATCAACCACCAAAATCAAACAAATCCTGACTGACTCAACTCAATATAATAAATTAAATTTAGAAAGCTTATTTTCATGTTTTTGAAAAGGGTTTATCTTGCTATTTGCCTCCTCAAGGGTTTAGGCGAAAGTTCTGATGAAATTACAGGTCTTCCTGGGCAGATTCAGACTGACATTATCTAGGAGAGAACACTCTTATGGGTCATTTTGTAGGAAGAGGCTCCTCTGGCATCTCCTTACCTACTGTATGAACACTGTTAGATATTAAGTGAGACAAAGTCCACAAAGGACTTCAGCCCAGTGTGGAAGAATAAGGTGTATGCATTCCCTAACTGATGCCAGTGAGTATTTAAATGTATTTGTAGAAAGGAAGACTGAATGAATGGGACAAACCCTCTAGGCCCATTATCAACAGCATAGGCACAGATAGGATAACTTCTACTTCCCAAGTTGCAGCTGCCACCTCAACTCCTGAACAGTTTCTCCAGCAGTTCTTTTATCTCCTTAGGAATCACTTCTGCTGTAGAGTGAGTCACACAGTCAGTGGCAAAGTTTTCCATGCTGTTTCACCTCTTGATTCTAGAAATGGTGTGAATCCAGTGCTAACAGTTCACATTCCGCATGAGCAAGCTCCAATTGGCATGTCTAGCAACTGAGAAGTCAAATTGCCATAAAACAATTACATGAAATTATGCTTAAAATGAATTAACCTGATTTTTTAGGGACTGTAGAAAACTGAAAGTGCAAGCTGCTGTAGTCTTTCAAATGGGAAAGAAAAACACAGGACACAAAAGGATTTGGATGGCTACTTCAATTACTGTGATTTTGAACTCTGACACCCCACACTGTGTCTTCTGGAAGAGGCTGACAGCGGCAGGCAAAGTTTCTTCACTTTGGAAAACCAGTGCCCCGGAAAATTTTACTGTCTTTTGCACCTCTATGGATGGTCCAAACAGAATTAAATACACAAAGATGAGGGGCATTCACCCACTAGATATTATCCACCTCCTGCTTTCCGAGGTAAGGTTTGTCCTTGAATTTTCCTCAAGAAAGGGAGAACCAACAAGGATCAAGAACTTCTCACTCACATGAGCCACGAGTTTTCGTGCAACCAACAAATGAACCATTTCCATGAGTCAATGGAGTCAAGAATGGCATGGTAGTCAGAAGTTAAATTATTCTGTGTTTTTGGTATTAACACTAATAGCTCATTTCTACCTGCTGACACCACAAGTTCAAGAGACTATATGACCTTTGACTAAGAAATGTAACATTACAACCAACATTGCAATTCCAAGTGCATATTTAAGGCTACAGAAGCCAGGAATGTGTTGCTATTCAAGCCAGGATGAATAGGAATTTACACCTGAGTGTAAGCAGAAACTCCTTGCTTCTGCCTGGTTCATGCATACCTTTCTCTTTCCCAATGGCAAATGAATAATACAGTTCTGAGACTCTGACAATGGCTCCTATTCCCACCTTCACCAGTATTTTGGCAGGATTATGTCCATAGAGCTATGTATTCAAAGGCCATGTATTGTAAGTTATACCTTTTTTTATGCCATTACATTTCTTTGTTTTGCTCTGACTGTGAATTCTGCATATATTCACGAACTGTATCCTCATAGCCCTGTAAATTTTCAGACTTTCCATGAACCCCAGAAACTGGTCTCTGAGATGGCTGAATGGCAAATGTCTTGCCAAAGAAGATTTTTAGACTGCCATCTCTTGATTTTTGAAATATCCTGGGTCTTCAAAACATTTTTTTTTTCTCTCTCAGGACTCAGAAACTGCCTCCTGAAGTTTTTTCTGATATATTTAAATGGGCAACGTGACTGAACCCTGATAGCAAGTCCTAAGCCTCAGAAATCCTATTAATCACTTTGTAAATGAATAATAAAGTCCTAGATAAACTAACAGATTTGGTGGAGGCATGCGTTTCGTCCAGAGTCTCATGTCCAGAATTATAAGTATGCTTTAAGGATGAGGGAGTATGTTGTTTCCAGAGAAGAGCCAATTTGAACTCTCCTTACAAAACTGGAGGAGAAATTTGCAAGATTATTGTAAAAAGTCTAACGTTCATGACAATACTTAAACTCAGCCTAAGTGCACTGGCACTTCCCAACTGCTGAAGCCTTTCTTAACTCCCTGTCTCTGTTCCACTCCTGCCTCAAATCCCTACTTCCTGGTGCCTACTCACTTCTCACCTCAGTCCTGTCTTGGGTACTCCTCCAGTCACAGGACTAACATTTTCTAGCCTGAGCTATAATGTCACTGAACCCCTCAGAGAACCTAAATACTCATATATGTTCAAAAGTCCTTGTTCTGACAAGATAGGTGGTACAAGACTTCTAACTTCCTGATATTTCAGATGTGAATGAGGAAATTCCACATAAGCCTCCAGAGGAGAGTGATTTATTAGTCTGCTCTTGATGCTTTAAGATAGCATGAAATTTGGTACAAAAAGATGGGATAATAGAGTTACACGCCTTATGGTCAATAAGTTCAAGTGTTCTTTTAGTCAGTGAATGTGTTGAAATCCACAGTCTGAATCCACATCACAGGTCTTGGAGGGTATCCAACAGCTAGGGTATTGCATTACCTGGGATACCATAGTTCTCCCTTCCTCTCATCTGAAGTGGAGTCACAGAACAGAAAAGCAACCACAATTCATGGATGACATGAAAGGATGAAGTAAAAAGTAAAGTAGAGAAGGGTTAATAATATTCAAGGTCAGAACTAGATTCATAGTCTTTCTCTGAATTTTTGAAGCCAAGTAATTCAGTCAATAACTCATCTCCCTGTTATTCGTGAAACAGATTTTCATTTGTGCTAATGTCCTTTACGTCCGCCATTAACAGTTCATTTAAAACATTTTAAAGTCCCTTTACATCTCTAAAGCAGGTAAAAGGAACCATACTGTAAGTTAGTGTAGGCTGGAAACATTTTCCCCACTATTATTTATTCAGCTTTGGGTGATTTCTTTGCTATGGAAACTATAGGAAGCTTTAATTGAATGTGTCCCTGAAGGTCTTAAAACATTACTACTATAAATGATGGTTTCCAAGAACTGTTCCCTAGAATTATTCACATTTCAGTCTTGCTAAGGACATGTAGATTTTGCAAGTGGATGTGAATTATCATGCAGCATGCTTGGGCTTTTGCCAGGACTTCATGAAACGAAAGCATTTCCATAAATGAAAGTCATGCCTGATTTTTCTCAGGGTTTTCTTGTATACTTGGGAATTTTTGCCAAAATATTGCATCATAGACAGCTTCATTCTTCTGTCTAGAGCATGCAGTGTGCAGTTCGCCTCTCTCCGGAGAACTAGCAAGGAGTATTTTTCCCAGTGGGCTGTTGGGTACAAAGGGACTTCAATCATTGTGGCTTTTGCACAGCAGTGAATACAAGGGTGACTACCAACTGTGCATCTTACAAAGGTCTTTTTAGACCAAGAATAACCCAACACAACTCCAGTAACCAAACTATTCTAAAATGGAGTGGTGTAGTAGTGCCTTTCTATTTCCTGTTACCTGAGCAATCAGTTTGTGACAATCACTGTGTAAGAGCTTTGTTGCTAAGTGTTATAAATTGTTTCATTTGGTTGTATCAAAGCAAACTGCTCTTCCTAATTTTTCATCTTGAATGTGAACAATTAGAGCCACTGAAATAATTACACCTAAGGAATAAAATAACCATTGCTTTAAAAGGAAAATGTGGTATTTGCCTTCATGTAAAGTCTCATCTGTAAAATCTCTCTCTTTCTTTCATTTTTCTTCCACTGGGCCTATCCTGCAGCTCCAGGTAGAGAAGTGTAGTGGGCAGTAAGAAGGCACCCTATCAACTGTGCTAAGAGGTCTTTCAAAAGCAAAACTGTCAAAGAAGGCCATTGATTTTAATAGTATCACAAATGCAAATTGTTGATTATTCTGAATTCCCTTCCCAAAGTAACCACTCTGAATAGCAGGTCCTTTCATGTGGCTCAGAGCTTTCTCAGTGTCTTCCCACTGATCTCTGTGGGGCATTTTTTTCAAATTATCTGTAGTTCTTGGAATTAAAACACTGAATCCCATTTCCAGCAATGTTTTACAAATCCTCAGCCTTCCTTTGAACTAAGTGCTCCTTAGGCTCCTGCTTTATTCTTCTATCCGGCTCACATGTCTGAGAGGCTCAGTATATAACACAGTCACTTTATAATAAGTGACTGTATAAAAGAAGATAAATGTCTACAATTAGAGGCAAATTGTAAATATGTGTTAGAGCCTGAATTCAATCCCAGTTAGCTATAGACAACAAACTAAGGTGCTTGAATTAAGAATGTAAGTATGCTAGATTGCCCATGAAGTCAGCAGAGAGGGAAAGGCATCCCTTTCTAGATGCATAAAAAGACTTCTGACTTAACTGGCTGGAAGAGGTGACATAGTAGTTGTGTGACTAATTCAAGGTGCCTAGATCTGGCATGAATCTGGGTCTGAGTCTACAGTGATATACAGTTGTTTCTCAGAGTATTAAATACAAGGACTTCAATGCATGTTTCTGTCATGCCACCCAGACTGAAAGAACAGACTTTCAGTAATGAGCTGCACTGTAGAATCACAAAATAATTTGAGTTGGAAGGGATCTCTGAAGTAGAAGTAGTCCAGCCTCCTGCTAAGAACAGGGTCAGCACCAACATCAGATGAGGTCAGTGAGAGGCTTGTCCATTCAACTTCTGAATAGGTCCAAGGGTACAGACTCAACAATGCTCTCATGTTGTTGGGTTTTTCCCAATGGTGGAGAAGAAGAAGAAGATGATGATTATGATGATTATTATTATTGTTATTATTGTTGTTGTTATTATTATTATTACATAGAAACATTTTGTGACCAACAGGTTTCAGGGCAAGCACATCAGCAGAGAAAACCACATCATGGACATTTTTGTACTAGTGAAGGATACACTTTTTTTTTACCAGAGCAGATGCAAAATTTTGGCGAGATGTGTATGTAGGTGGATGAATATGTATGAAGTTTTGAAGATGTTTGCACTTAGACAGATTTGTATGTACTGTGATACACACATTCTTGTTGGACCTCCATGTGATTGCCATACTTTCAAGGTAAAAGGTATTAAACAAAAAATTTGTTCACATGCTGAAATCAGTTTGATTTGCTGCATGTGAGTGTGATTTGTTGTTATCTATCAATAGAACTCTCCAAGACATGAATGACATTATATGAATTAAGTGAAAATACAAAGGGTAAGTTGCTCAGTTCTTTCCAGGGAAAAACAATGTAAGAATCTAAAAAGATCTCAAAATGTAAATATGAAGACCTATGTATCTCAAGAGAATTAATTTTCTTATTCTTATGTTTAATTTTTTATTCCTTAAAGATATGGAAAATCAATTACACTTCAATAATCTGCAGAAGTGTCTAAATGTCATTGTTTTAGACATATTGCTGGGAAAAAAAAATAATTCTATTTGCAGGGTCATAGGTGCTCTTGTAAAAGCTTACGGGAAGCAAATATTTCTTGTCAACTTGCAGCAATTTTTTCTGTTTCTTTTCCTAAAAGCTGCCCATACTGTCTCTTTTACAAATTACTCTGAAATTTCAAGAGACCACACACTTGGCTTTTCCACTGTGATTTTTTTCCAGAAGCCCCTAAAAGGGTGAGGAGTCTTGTTAAAATAATTTCTTTCCAGAATAGTTTGAACTGGAATTCCACTAGTGAAATGTTATTTTGTTCTGGACAGAATCCATAAGTTCCATCTTCATATTAGAAGTTTATCGTCTTGCTTAAGCAGGAACTGTGTCCAGCTGGGGAGTTGCCATTCACCTCTCTTCATCATCTTACTAAATATTCAGAGAATGAATTCTAACAGCTAAAAATGTGTGGCTCATAATATGCAGCTTGAATTTATAGTAACACTATCTGCACACTAATAAGGAATTTGCAAGCTATAAAGATGATTATCTTTGTCCTTAAAGATGAATGTCCTTAACCAGGCCAATTCCATATTAGCAATTATATACTATGCATAATTATTTTAGAATTGCCAATATTCTCCCTACTCTTAATTTTTTTCTTCCGCAATAAATGCACAAAGTATTTGGAATAAAATTGAGATTAAGATAGAAGGTGACATAATAGCTATTATGTCCATAAATAACAATAATAACAACTATTTAGTCTATAAATTAAAAATAAATAAATAAATAAAAAGGTAAGCCTGTTGAAGTAGTTGAAATAGCAAGTCCTAAATAACCTTATTGCCATTGCCTGAAAATGGATTAAAAAGAAACTTTAAGGAAATTTTCTTTTGATCTTAGTAATATGTAAATTTTTATCTGATCTGTACTGACAGTCCACAGTTCTCTGTGGTCTAATCCATTCTTCAGTTGAAACTCCTGCATATCTGCATTAAAAAGGACATTTTTCTCTACAGATAAGAACTTTCTCTTGTAAATGTTTATAAGGAAATATTGCAGTCATGTTTTTAGAGACTGTTTACAAGTGTAGTCCTTTGGGACCAATCAATTCACTCTCAGTAGCAGACATCATTCGATACTTTTGACCTGATCCTCCAAGAAAAAATTACAATCTGCTTAAACAGGTCTCACTTTCATATTTAAATTTTAATTGCTAATTAGTCACCCTGTGTGTTGGAGGTTAATTAGATCAGCCACGCATTTGAAGGATTCAAAATTTCAAAATATGCTAGAGAACAGGGAAATTAAGGTATGGAATTCAAGCCACAAATTTCTTTTTTTTTT